>CM019071.1:10801191-11071191 GCA_009667805.1 Leptobrachium leishanense
CAGTGCACAAACGCATTTGCGCTCACAATGTTAAGTATAGGATGCGCGCAGTACAGTACGCTCGCGCAGCGTTCGCTCAGGTTCACCCACGGTAGACGTTAACGCGCATTTTTTGCGCGGACATTCAGGGTTATTCAGAGAGAGGTGAAAAGCAGGAGAATGACTGGAGAATGGAAAATTCTAAGTCAAAATAGCCAAACCAGAAAAATTCTCCCGTTCATGTCGCTTTCTAAATTGGCTATTTTGACCTAGAATTTTCCATTCTCCAGTCATTCTCCTGCTTTTCACCGCTCTCTGAAGAACCCTGATTGTAATACGACGTTCAGCGCAAAGGGTTTTGCCCCTCGCGTTAATGCGTTTTTGCGCATGCGCAAACGTTTGCGCGAAGAATGTAATAGAGCCCATAGTTTTTACTCACAACCTGAGATCAGTCCAGTTCAGTTGATCATATCAAAGATTTCTGGCCACACATACAAGATTCCCTACCAGTACAAATGCACAAGGAATGCGTAAACAAACAAAAATAATATAATAAAAGATTATGGATTGTTATAGTGGAAGTTCTTTTCTCAGTGACATATTTTCTTTTTCACCCAAAATAGCTGTGATTGCAGAAAAAAAAAAGAATGAAAGAAAAAAAGCTAAAGTGGGACATAAAACGGCCTAAATTTCCCAAAGTAAAGTATAGGTAAATCTACAAAATAAAGATGTATCGTGCTCTTCAGAAATACAAGTGTCGCTTACGTTCTGTCTGCATCCAGTGGGTTTACTGACACAATGTGGCAAGAAATTCCAAAACTGGCATAGGGCAGGGGTCACCAACATTGTCCCTCCACATGTTACAGAAATACATCTCTCATGATGTTCAGCCACTTGTTATGGGGTGAAGCCTCATGGGAAAAGCAGTGTCAAAACATCAGGAGGGCCATGTTTGAGCACGCTGGTTTACGGTGAGAAACAATTTGAGTAATTATTCAGTCGCAGTTAATTAAGAAAAAAATGTAAATAAACTGACAATTTAGATATTTTTTACACTCTCTAGGCAGTATCACGTGCCTGTAGTAAAGCGGGGATGCTAAGGGGAAAAATTAGCGTTTGCTAATCTCCCCTTAATGTCCCCGTTTTCCCAGTGGATTATGGGGCAAGTGCTGAGTCCAGCAGTCTGCCCCGTAGCGGCCACTAGGCTCTTGGATGCTTGGGGCAGCGCTAAGGTGCCGTGCCGAGCATCTTCTTCATAGTAGAGATGTGCATTCATTTCGGAAAAATTCGGAATTTGGAACGAAATTTGATAATTCGTATTTCGGAAGTACTTCTAAATAACGAATCGATACAATACGAATTCGAAACGAAACGGTATATAACGAATTTATTTCGCTTTACACTGTGTCATCGTCATAAAAGAAAAATTTGAATAATTGATATCAACTATCGAATTTGAAATGAACTATCAAATGGATATCAACAACTATCGAATTTGAAATGAACTATCAAATGGATATAAACAACTATCGAATCGATTCGAAATTTCAAATCAATCCGAAACTAAATACGAAATGAAATTAATTACGAAATTCCGAAAACGAACTTATTTAAAAACGTAACGAAACTAACCTAAACTAAACAAAATTTTCAGCCATGCACATCCCTACTTCATAGGATTCCATGGACGCTTCTGCTGCTGGGTCACATGGTCAGCAGGATCTCGCCTCTCGCGCGATCCTGCAGTTCGGCGAAGGGAGACTGGGGACTTTTTTCCCCCAGTCTCACTCTGCTCCCAGCAGCCAGATGCGGTGGATCGAGCAGCCTTTCTCGCGGTGAGTATTTGTTTTTTGTGGGGTTTACAACTGCCCTTAACTGATTCTGCAGCAGCGCAATCACTATGCTACAGCTCTAACTTTTTTCGGCTAGCGGCAGCGGTTTGTAATTAGCGTTAGGACTTTGTGATCCTAACACTAGTTACTCTCTGTTAACTCATTGCGCTCCCATGTTAAGCACGGGGAGCGCAAATTACAGTAAACTCGCGCTAAAAAGCGCTAATAACGATTCGCTAACGGGGTTTTTTAATGATACATATAATTATATTATATGATACATATAATTAGAAGATTAAAGGTGAACTTAATCGGTCAACTGGAAAGGACTATTACAAAGTTGCCCAAATTAAATCACAGGTGCTTTGCTATTAACAACATAAGGCAGGGACAGCGCACCTTGGCGCACCGGATGTTTTAGAACTACATTTCCCACGATGCTCAGTCAACCTAATGAGTGGCTGAGCATCATGGGAGATGCGGTTCCAAAAGTTTCAGGGGGGCCAATGTTGCTGATCCCTGACAGAAACTGTCATTGAAGTCCTAATCATACACAAAGTTGTTTTCATGCCTGAGTTATGGTTTTTAATTTAAATGTAGCAAAAATGTAAACACTGAACCGCCAAGCACAAAGTTCCTGGTTGCATCCTCCATCCGTGTCCTGGCTGCACGAATTCTCGCGGTAGACCGTATAGATGTGTGCATTGAGCGCAGTGCAATTAATGGGTATATACTGTACATGCCTGCCCTTGGACCAGTAAAATAAAAATACATTCAAGTACTCTAAGAAGCTGTGGCAGGATAAGATCAGAAACCTCACTTGTATTATTTTTACCGATTATAATTTATGGTGGGAGACGAGGCCGGATTTATATCTCGGTTGCCCGCAGGCACAGAAATATGAAGCCCCCCCTCCTCCCTGGAGCGAGTGAGAAAGTGGGGGAATTCATTCTAATTTGGGGAGAACAAACAAAAATTTATATTATACACTTTACATTAAAGTATTCCTATGTCCATACGGCAGCCTGGGCACTGTCACCTCACCTTCAGCTCCATTAGTGACTAAGCGTTGGTGATGATAATGATAAAGTAGGGCAAAAAAAACCAAGCAGATGGAAAAAAACAAAAAAGCACAAAAAACAGTGAGACAGTGCTATATCCCCCTTGCAGGACCTCACTCATGTAGAGGGTAATGTGGTGGGATCAGCACTTCCTTCAATTCTCAAATACCTCTCCTTTGCTGTATGTCCATGTGTACCGCAAATAAAGCATAAGGGTGCCATAGTGTAGCATGTCAGGGTAGAATCATAATATCAAGAAAAAGGGGGTACACTCACATTTCTAGGTGTCTCGATCAGACACCAGATATTCTTGCAGTCGGCGACATTATTGGGAGCACCGGATCTCCCTTCAGCATTGGATCTCCTTCTCCGTTCCGCAGTAAAACAGGACCAGAATGGGTTAAAATCAAAGCTTATTTATTAAATATAAAATAAAAGAGCTAAAGGCAACAAAGTGCACCTAAACGCGTTTCGCAATATTCTAGCTTCTTCAGTAGGTGTGTGATCCTTCTCCTGTCTTTCATCATCTATAAAAAGCTTTACAGTAAACTTTTTACTACGTGAAAGTGTCCCGGGCCCAGAATGGCGCCAGATGATGATGCGCATGACATCATGCCGTGTCTTGCGTTTCAGTCACAAGGCCAAGATCTTGCATTGATGATGGGAGAGTCTCAGCGCGGCATAATGTCTTCTCCAGCACATTATCCCAAAGATTCTCAATGGGGTTAAGGTCTGGACTGTGCGGTGGCCAATCCATGTGTGAAAATGATGTCTCATGCTCCCTGAACCACTCTTGCACAATTTGAGCCCGATGAATCCTGGCATTGCCATCTTGGAATATGCCCGCTGTGCCATCAGGGGAGAAAAAACCCATTGATGGAAAAACCTGCTCATTCAGTATATTCAGGGAGTCACGTGACCTCATTTTATACTGAAACATATTCATCACTGCAGTAATTATCCAATGGAAGGCGAGCACCTATTGGTTACATCCAGGTGGGGGCGTTTTTTGGCCAGACAGTGTATATGAAGGCTGATGTTATGAGTGTTCCCATGGGTGAAGAATATTTCCAAACTTATAAAGCTTGAGTAGAAGTGACGGCTCTAACGTCCACTTGATACAACTCAAACCTCGTGTTGAAGGAAACCATAAGGAGACGCTTCTCAGAAGCGATCTTGATAGTTACATATACATTTTTGTAATCAAACTACTGTGACCTTGTTCTCAATTACTTAATGGATTTTACTAAAACCTATAAATAACTCACAAATTCACATAAAACCGATACGGTCGTCTACGACCTTAGCCACTCGACTTTTTACGATGTCACCCTCTTCCTATTTCACTATACAGGCAAACGCGCCACGTATTTAGGACACGTCTCATTATTTCGTAAAAATACCTGATTATTTTATAAATGGAACTTTAACGGTAGATAAGTAGCACCTTGCGGGTTTGGGGTTGCTATGGCGTTATCACAAAGAACTCTGGAATGTAGTTAAACTTTGCCGTGAAGGATCATTTCCATCGATCCTGAGACGATATCGTTTCACCTGCACTCCAAACCCGATCTGTACTAGAAGTCATCCCTTCCGCAGATCTCTCAGCTCTACTTTATTCTTCTAAACTTGCCGTCCGAGCGTGCTTTATTTATTTATTTATTTATTTCTCCTTGTCGAAAGCTGCTCGGTAACATCCATGTGTTTGCTTAACAAGATGAAAGATATCTTGCGTGTTTGCTTTTGTGGAATAGAGATTTTGGTGTTTGTTTGTTTAGAAAGTATTCCCATCTTTCATATTTCTCTCCTTATAAACAAAATCTGGTTCCAGGCAGCTGTGAGCTGCGGTCCCCGCTGATTCCTAATGCAGACGAGAATAAATACATTTTCAGAGGTATCTAGTTAAAACGTTTTCATGAGATGAAGTTAAGCTTGGAGTGAACTTGTAGGGCTCAGAGGCTGCATGGGAAAATCGTTACTGTATCTAGACCCTTATAGCGCAGCCTTCTTTTTTATTATCATATCATTTTATGGGCATTCTCCTGCATAATAAAATATATTGGTTTCTTTTTACATAGTGTCCCTTGCATGCTTTATGAATTTGATCTTTCCTCCGCTCCTCACCTCCAGAAACATCTACTTCTTAAAAGCATAGCTCATGTCCTTACCCCATAATTCCTGACGGAAATGAAATGTTTCTCTACGTTCTAATTATCCCTTTTTTTTCTCATCAGAGCTCTCTTTAAAGGGACACTACCACCAAAAACATTATTTTACTCTATCAGGTCTATTCAATAAAGGTGAACCTCAGGAGAATGACTGGAGAAGTGAAAAATCCAGGTCAAAATAGCCAAACCAGAAAAATTCTCCCATTTTTCTCACTTTCCAAATCTACTATTTGGTCTAGATTGTTCTCTTCTCCTGACAATTCTCCTACGTTTCACCTTTTAGTGAATATGTGTCACTGGATGCATCCACTGTGTGATCAATTGTGTTGTAAACTGCCCCCCCAGTATCTTTCCATCACTTGCTCCTCACTTTGTGGCTTTGGCCATAGAATGGAGTGAATGGGTCAGTCACCGACTCACATAATCTATTCTACCTCCTGGTGATGTCCTTTGAATACATCCCACACAATACAATGATGTGAGTCAGTGACTGACCCATTCACTCGATTCTATGGCCAAAGCCACACAGTGAGGAACAAGTGATGGGAATATACTGGGGGGGGGGGTTGCAGTTTACAACACATAATATCACACAGTGGATGCACCCAGTGACACATATATAGGAAAATATCACACAGTGGATGCACCCAGTGACAAATATAGAGGAAAATATTACACAATGGATGCACCTAGTGACAAATATAGAGGAAAATATCACACAATGGATGCACCCAGTGACAAATATAGAGGAAAATATTACACAATGGATGCACCCAGTGACACATATAGAGGAAAATATCATACAATGAATGCACCCAGTGACACATATAGAGGAAAATATCACACAATGGATGTACCCAGTGACACATATAAAGGAAAATATCATACAATGAATGCACCCAGTGACACATATAGAGGAAAATATCACACAATGGATGCACCCAGTGACACATATAAAGGAAAATATCACACAATGGATGCACCCAGTGACACATATAGAGGAAAATATCACACAATAGATACACCCAGTGACACATATAGAGGAAAATATCACACAATGGATGCACCCAGTGACACATATAGAGGAAAATATCACACAATGGATGCACCCAGTGACACATATAGAGGAAAATATCACACAATGGATGCACCCAGTGACCCATATAGAGGAAAATATCACACAATGGATGCACCCAGTGACATATATAGAAGAAAATATCACACAATGGATGCACCCAGTGACACATATAGAAGAAAATAATTTTTTAACTAGACAAACAAGAGAAAAACAAAGCACATATAACATATCAGAAACCTAAATAAACACAATAAGGACATTTCATTTTTGGTGGTATATTGTAGAGCAGGGCTCAAAATGTCAAGTCCCAAGCTGCTAACCAGGCCATAAGAGTTACTCACCACCACTTGCCCCACCTAACCCCTACCCAGCCCTTAGCTCTGCCCCTAAACACACCCCAATAAATTGTCTTATTAAATTACACTGTTAAAGGTTTTATTTAGAATAAAGTTACAAAAATAACATTAATACCCAGACATCAGACCCCAGACACATGTATACCCAGACATCAGACCCCAGACACATGTATACCCAGACATCAGACCCCAGACACATGTATACCCAGACATCAGACCCCAGACACATGTATACCCAGTCATCAGAGTCCAATGTGAGCAGAGCGAGGAGGCAGGGAATCTCCTCTCCACCCCCCTGCCAGTGACAGAGATGAGCTGGGTCAGGTTAGACAGCTGATCCCTGCCACCGTGCAGCCTCCACTTAATTTCCACTCGCCAAATGCGAGTAGGCGAGTGGAAATTTTGAGCTCTGTCGTAGAGCACAGATCAAAAACCTTTGGTTTGCGTCTTTGGTGGTCATCTGGAGGGCCAAGGTTGCTGATCTTTGCAGAAGGGACTGGTTTTTTTTCTACTTTTCTTTGTATGTTTTGTTTTATAATATATATATATATATATATTGTCTCCTGTGAAGGTTAAATCATGGGGTGTACTGAGTTAACGAAATTTGGGATTAGGTGGCAATATTGGAAGATTTTTGGATTGTTTTTTATCTTAACAAACTTGTTATAGATCCACGTTTTTCAAGCGTATGTGAAAAAGTTTGTGTCAGATAACCACTCGGTGCATGAATCCTGAGCGGTCACTTAAGGTAAGGGTTTTGTTTTGTGGTTTTTTTTCTTACAGAAACACCGCATGGAACTTAAATATATCGAATTGGGAAGGAAATTAAATCAGGTGAAGAAATCAGATAGATGTGTGTGCAATGCCAAGCTAATTAACAAATATTTAATGTACAGTGAGCAAAGAGTACGGGGGAATTGTGTTGCTTAATTAGCGCTAACCACAAGTTGTGAGCCAATTGTCTCCTCGTTTCTTGGAATATAAACAGTGAAAATATTACATTGCGCATATCGTGGATGCTTTAAATTGGCAAAAAAGTTACTTCTTACACAAAAATATAAAATGGCAAGAAAAGTCAATTTTAGAATCTTATTAAAGGGATATTCTGGTGTTAAAGTGTGAGTGGGAATTAATGGGGTTAAACATTAACCCCTCCTAAGTCCTAACTCCCTCTTCCATTTTAACTTGATAGTTTTAAAATGTCCTTTCTTTGGTCTTGAATCCTCCAGACATGACATGCTCAGACCATGTCATCTGGCTGGGGGGGGGGGGCTAGATGTTGCAGTTAGCATCCAGCCAATCCAATAGACACAGCATAATTCCGACAGCTCTGCTCGTCGTAACAATCTGGCTGGAATAGGTCCTCACTCCAAGGTCCCAATATGCAGCAACAGTATCAAAGGAATCCAGCACACTATTACATCATAAAGATGTGCGTTTATTCCATCTGCAACAGTGCCAACGTTTCAACCCTGGAGGGGCTTTTTCAAGTCTAACATTGTATAAGCATGTTGAGGTTAACTCTTAAGTAACCAATAAATTGGGCCACAAAACGAAACACAAAAATATCTAAAACAATCTCAGACCTACTCCGTGCAGAGATACTCGAGTAATTAAGTATATACACGTATATATATTCCTACCCAGAATTCCTTGCTGCATATGGGGAATGTGGCACAGTAGCTCTGGGATGCAATTCTTTGAATTGCCATGATGTGCAGGTGGCTTCTGCAATATTAAACACACTTTATATATATATACCAATACACCATATCCTGCAACACAGAGACTTATTCAAACAATAAAGACTTTTATTCACACTTCATAGTCGACGTTTCAGTCCCGAAAGACTTGTCTCAAGACAAACACAAACCTTGAAATAAAAACATTAAACCAATGACCCCCTCCCTCAAAGGGTGGACCTAATAATCGCAGTCAAGATCACACAATGGATGCATCCAGTGACACATATAGAGGAAAAGATCACACAATGGATGCACCCAGTGAAACATATAGAGGGAAATATCACACAATGGATGCACCCAGTGACACATAGAGGAAAATATCACACAATGGATGCATCAGTGGCACATATAGAGGAAAATATCACACAATGGATGAGCCCAGTGACACATATAGAGGAAAATATCACACAATGGATGCGCCCAGTGACACATCCAGAGGAAAATATCACACAATGGATGCACCCAGTGACACATATAGAGGGAAATATCACACAATGGATGCACCCAGTGACACATAGAGGAAAATATCACACAATGGATGCATCAGTGGCACATATAGAGGAAAATATCACACAATGGATGAGCCCAGTGACACATATAGAGGAAAATATCACACAATGGATGAGCCCAGTGACACATATAGAGGAAAATATCACACAATGGATGCACCCAGTGACACATCCAGAGGAAAATATCACACAATGGATGCACCCAGTGACACATATAGAGGAAAATACTTTAACTAAACATACAAGAGAAAAACAAAGCACATGTAAAATATCAGCGACATAAAATAAACACAATAAGGACATTTCATTTTTTTGTTGATAGTGTCCCTTTAATATATTTACGCAAACATACTTATTATTATCATTTGTAAAGTATCAACAGATTCTGCTGCGTTTTATAAAATAAAATTGGAAATGAAACAATGACAAACGAATATAGAATACAGAAACGAAAGGTGTAGAGAGCCCCAGATGGGTGAACTTATAATATAGAGGAGTGGGGATAGAGGAAAATAAGAGGAATAACATGCAGAGGGTCAGGGGTTTATAATGTTTGTATTCTGAAAAAAAATTGAGCTATTCAACTTAATCAACAATGTTATAGAACAAAATGTGTAGAGAATATTTTTTCTTCTGCAATCTGCTGACTGGCTTTGTAACAAGGTCCTTTCACACTTTCCTTGTCTCGTTCCCCAGAGATCTGAATAATTAAACCATCCTGACCTACAGGAAGCATAGAGAGTGAGAGTATACACAAACAGAAGACAAATGAAGATTTCTGTTACATTGTATCTCTCAGCAAAGTGGAATCGCAGCTCGTTGATATGTAGATATGCCACGGCGGCTTTCAAAAGCTCTTTTAATTTTAGCAACTGTATCTTAAATGACTTGATCAACATAGACCGAGCAGAGCGAAGGAAAGGGATCTATGGATTTTCGCACAGTGCGTTAGGAGGCGAAAACGGTCGAAGAAGAGATGGAAGGCAAGGGAAGCGTGTTAGATAAATCATGGAACAAGGACTGGATGATGTAATCACATCACAGATCGTTCATTGAATGGATGACAATGAAACTAATCGCATCCCAAACATAAGGGACGAGGGGATTTAGGAAGCAAAAGGAAAGATAATTTGCTGATATAAATGACAATCAAAATATATCAGGCATGGAGATTGGGAAAAAATGCAATAAAGGAAACCAAATTATGGGAAATGGTCCGATTTAAAAGGAAATAGCATGCTTTAGAGTGGGATTGTTCCGTCACATTGGTACTTTGCTGATCTTTAAAGACTGCTAATAATGTGCTTAACAGTGTGAGAGTCACGGAAAGCGAGAGTGATCATTTATTTAAGTGTACTCTATATTGTATGTGTCAATTAAAAAAAAAAACAACTTAGATTATTCCACAACACTCTGGCTGGTTTATGGGCATTTGAGAAGACAAGTTGTAATGCTGGAATGTTTCCCAAATGTATAATGACTGTTGACATCTTCATGGAGGCCAATTGGACTTTGATGGCTCCATGATGATATCAGATCACACTTTTGCCAGATTACTGATTCATTATCAGGTGTAAACCTCAATTTATACTCTATGTAGCTTCTCAATGTAATTTGAGTGGTCTCAGTGCCCTGAGTGCCTTTGCCTCTCTCCCACCTCTATTGGGTGTCTCAGAGGCTGTTCCAGCTCTTCAAGTGCATGGGTTTAATACTGCATAGCACTGAGCTCAGGTTCAGGGAGTCAGGGTCATTTGGGAATCCACTCCCACCAGTTGCTCTCAGCATTGCGAGCCATTGGATTGGCTGCCTCCCCTTGATCACGTGACATGTTGCAGTTTACAGGAAGCCGTAGCAGGCCACATCTGGACCAGTGTCAAGGGAGCCCAGCGCTGGATTCTAAGGGGGTAAGAATGGGAGCGGAGGTCATGAAGGGTTATTTTTTTTTTAAATTTGAAATTTTTATTTAATTAATACTATAAATGGGAAGATACAAAAAGGCAGAGGGAGAACACAAAAAAAAGAAAAAACACATTAGAACAATAAATATAGAAATAAAAATAAAACAGCCGCTATGTACAAGGCAGATATAAATCATGTGGAAACATATTGTGCTTCTGACCTATACATATCGTCCAATGCGCTAAAATCATGTAATCGTTATGATGTCCCAAAGCGACCAATGGTTGTTTTTAGGTGGTGTGATGTGATAGTTTTGTAGCACTTTCTCCAGACTCGAGAAAGACTCGGCTGAGTCGAAACGTCTTCTCTGATGGTTCTGCAATAAAATCACCCTATTTCCGAATCAGTCGAGTGCCTGTACCATTCTTATGACAATCAATGGTCTTCGGCACATATAGTATGCCACTGCCACCTTGCCAGCAGCTTGATTGGTCAGCGCAAGGTGAGTCAGACCAATCATTTGATACAGAATTATTAGAAATAATATTTATATTTGCTGTCATTACGATAGCTCCCTATCAAGCTATGCAAAGCTGTTTGGATCACGGCAGGATCATTTTACACACAACTATCGAAAAGCAATGTTCTTCAGCTGCTCTCATTATGGTGATGTTGTGATGAGCACAGGGTATCCAGAGTGGGGGCACAAGGGGGCATTTGCCACCCTGAGATGCAAACCCATTGTAGGTTATACAGGGGACCTTTGAATGTTTGAACCTCTGTATCTCCCCTTTACTAAACCCTACATGGTCATTTGAGATGTCATTGGAAAGGCCAGTGTCTGATCTTTCTAATGATACCAAACATGTCCATCTATACTGTACACTGGAAAAAATAAATTCCTTTGATGGAAGTATATGGCTGATATTTTATGAAGCATCTAAGAAGTCTGTGATTAGCCTAGTTTCTGAGCCTGCCTCCATTGACTTCCCTAAATGGTATATGTGTCTGTTTGTATCTCTGAGTTTTATGGCTACGATTATAAGTAGGTGTCTGGACCTGCAACGTGTTATTAATGGTGATGCTTGATTTTCAATGACCTGCATAGTATGTGCCAGAATGCAGACTGCAGAACATTGTTGTGTGGGGTCTGTCAGGTGTCACCTGAGAAGCAGGATGACAGACACTGTCTGGCAATATTCAGGAGAGAGTGATTGTGATGAGCACAGCCTGCGATCCAGCACCTGCTAAGCCTGTCACTGGAAACTGAACAGTGGCTCTTAACCAAAATTGGTAGAGTAAAGCCCCCCCCCAAGAAACTTGTGTCTGGATCTACCCATGTTACTGACTGTGTTCTAGAATTTTGGACCAAAAATAGTGTTTTATTTGGTATAACAGCCTTGCTGGCTTTTTTTAGTCCAAGGTATTGAAACTACAATAGTTGTGGTGTTGTTTATAGTTACATGTGCTTGTCACAATGTACACACGGCAGTTTCATAAGAAGGAATAATAATGTGCAATAAATATAGTTACTTCCTGTAATGAATAAAAGTGTATCCGGTTCAAAGCTGCTGTCAAAACATTAGGGCGATATGTTTGTTTGTTTTTTTATGTACAGTTTGTCAATCAACACTTTAACTTCCGTAAAATACTCAGGATTACACATTATACCTGATGAGTCAGTATAGCAAACTAAAGACCTATATCCAGCTACTTTCTAAAAGAATTTCTGGTGTTCAAAGCTATATATTCTAATATATATACTTATTGAGAATGTGTCTGCCGAAGTTGCAAACACCGGTAAAAATCGCAATGGTGCAAACACCAACATCTCACAAACGTTGAATCCAGACAGTGTCAAGAGAAGGTTCATAGTGAAGCTCTTCCTGCTGTCGTTTTGATCTGTCCTTTGTGAAACACCAGCATTTGCTGCTATTGCAACACCGGTGATTTTTGCTGGTGTTTGCATCTTTGCCAAACACCAGCAGTTATTGAATAGCCCCTGAGAAATTGGCAAAAAGATCACGTGATTGTAGCGCGTGGGTCAAACAGAATGTTTTCTTATACTGATAATTTATTAAACTCATTTTATGGACAATAAAGCTTTATAAATAATAATTTCCCCCCAAAAATTATATTTTTCTCAAAGGCTCGGACAAACAATACATAATCAATTTGTTAATTTGGGAGTTTAATACAGAATGATTTACGAGGGAGCCACGGTCTGCTTAATGCATACAAAAAGATCAAAGGCATCTTTGATTTACAAATGCATTCTAGAGTGAATAATTCCATTAAAGTAAATTATACCGCCTGCAAAAATTGGTTTTCTTGTAAAAGATTCTCGTTTCCCAGGAACCGCAAACAGGTCTGAATCCTCGTAATCAGTAAATATATATCTCTCCCGATTGCAACCGAGGCAAGGGCAAAAGGGTCTGGTAATGGGAAAACACACAATTCAACAGGAGGTCCTTACGCACAATTAGAGTCTGTGGTCATTATTGTGACTGTGATGCTTTATTCTAGTCTCAGGCTGGTTCCACAGCCGAAACGTCACTGCTGTGGAGTGCAAAATAAAAGTGACCCTCTCACCATTACGATGTGCCAGGTCCCTTTGTTCTAGGAAGTACCTTTAGGGTTGGACTTCTCCTGGTTCCCTGAGCACCAATTGACCATCAGAAATAAAGTAAGGATTTTCAAGAGTGTCCATTCTCCCTCTGTGTCAAAAAATGACTCTTTTCTTCTTGATGGGTGACTACATTCTGGCCTTTGTCATGTCAACTCTTTACTCTTCCATGATTAATATATAGTGAAACTAACAGGTAGAAGAAGCCACTTGCTATGGTATGGAGAACCAGCAACCTTGGGTCGAGTGTAAAGAGTGTCCATTCTCCCTCTATCTTATACTGTATTTTCTGGATAAGCCTTGGGTCGAGTGTAAAGAGTGTCCATTCTCCCTCTATCTTATGCTGTATTATCTGGATAAACCTTGGGTCGAGTGTAAAGAGTGTCCATTCTCCCTCTATCTTATACTGTATTTTCTGGATAAGCCTTGGGTCGAGTGTAAAGATTGTCCATTCTCCCTCTATCTTATGCTGTATTATCTGGATAAGCCTTGGATCGAGTGTAAAGATTGTCCATTCTCCCTCTATCTTATGCTGTATTATCTGGATAAACCTTGGGTCGAGTGTCAAGATTGTCCATTCTAACTCTATCTTATGCTGTATTATCTGGATAAACCTTGGGTCGAGTGTAAAGAGTGTCCATTCTCCCTCTATCTTATGCTGTATTATCTGGATAAACCTTGGGTCGAGTGTAAAGAGTGTCCATTCTCCCTCTATCTTATACTGTATTTTCTGGATAAGCCTTGGGTCGAGTGTAAAGAGTGTCCATTCTCCCTCTATCTTATGCTGTATTATCTGGATAAGCCTTGGATCGAGTGTAAAGATTGTCCATTCTCCCTCTATCTTATGCTGTATTATCTGGATAAACCTTGGGTCGAGTGTCAAGATTGTCCATTCTAACTCTATCTTATGCTGTATTATCTGGATAAACCTTGGGTCGAGTGTAAAGAGTGTCCATTCTCCCTCTATCTTATACTGTATTTTCTGGATAAGCCTTGGGTCGAGTGTAAAGAGTGTCCATTCTCCCTCTATCTTATGCTGTATTATCTGGATAAGCCTTGGATCGAGTGTAAAGATTGTCCATTCTCCCTCTATCTTATGCTGTATTATCTGGATAAACCTTGGGTCGAGTGTCAAGATTGTCCATTCTAACTCTATCTTATGCTGTATTATCTGGATAAACCTTGGGTCGAGTGTAAAGAGTGTCCATTCTCCCTCTATCTTATGCTGTATTATCTGGATAAGCCTTGGATCGAGTGTAAAGATTGTCCATTCTCCCTCTATCTTATGCTGTATTATCTGGATAAACCTTGGGTCGAGTGTCAAGATTGTCCATTCTCCCTCTATCTTATGCTGTATTATCTGGATAAACCTTGGGTCGAGTGTAAAGAGTGTCCATTCTCCCTCTATCTTATGCTGTATTATCTGGATAAACCTTGGGTCGAGTGTAAAGAGTGTCCATTCTAACTCTATCTTATGCTGTATTATCTGGATAAACCTTGGGTCGAGTGTAAAGAGTGTCCATTCTCCCTCTATCTTATGCTGTATTATCTGGATAAACCTTGGGTCGAGTGTAAAGAGTGTCCATTCTCCCTCTATCTTATGCTGTATTATCTGGATAAACCTTGGGTCGAGTGTAAAGAGTGTCCATTCTCCCTCTATCTTATACTGTATTTTCTGGATAAGCCTTGGGTCGAGTGTAAAGAGTGTCCATTCTCCCTCTATCTTATGCTGTATTATCTGGATAAGCCTTGGATCGAGTGTAAAGATTGTCCATTCTCCCTCTATCTTATGCTGTATTATCTGGATAAACCTTGGGTCGAGTGTCAAGATTGTCCATTCTAACTCTATCTTATGCTGTATTATCTGGATAAACCTTGGGTCGAGTGTAAAGAGTGTCCATTCTCCCTCTATCTTATGCTGTATTATCTGGATAAACCTTGGGTCGAGTGTCAAGATTGTCCATTCTCCCTCTATCTTATGCTGTATTATCTGGATAAACCTTGGATCGAGTGTAAAGATTGTCCATTCTCCCTCTATCTTATACTGTATTTTCTGGATAAACCTTGGGTCGAGTGTAAAGAGTGTCCATTCTCCCTCTATCTTATGCTGTATTATCTGGATAAACCTTGGGTCGAGTGTAAAGAGTGTCCATTCTCCCTCTATCTTATGCTGTATTATCTGGATAAACTTGGGTCGAGTGTAAAGAGTGTCCATTCTAACTCTATCTTATGCTGTATTATCTGGATAAACCTTGGGTCGAGTGTAAAGAGTGTCCATTCTCCCTCTATCTTATGCTGTATTATCTGGATAAACCTTGGGTCGAGTGTAAAGAGTGTCCATTCTCCCTCTATCTTATGCTGTATTATCTGGATAAACCTTGGGTCGAGTGTAAAGAGTGTCCATTCTCCCTCTATCTTATACTGTATTTTCTGGATAAGCCTTGGGTCGAGTGTAAAGAGTGTCCATTCTCCCTCTATCTTATGCTGTATTTTCTGGATAAGCCTTGGGTCGAGTGTAAAGAGTGTCCATTCTCCCTCTATCTTATGCTGTATTATCTGGATAAGCCTTGGATCGAGTGTAAAGATTGTCCATTCTCCCTCTATCTTATGCTGTATTATCTGGATAAACCTTGGGTCGAGTGTAAAGAGTGTCCATTCTCCCTCTATCTTATGCTGTATTTTCTGGATAAGCCTTGGGTCGAGTGTAAAGAGTGTCCATTCTCCCTCTATCTTATGCTGTATTATCTGGATAAACCTTGGGTCGAGTGTCAAGATTGTCCATTCTCCCTCTATCTTATGCTGTATTATCTGGATAAACCTTGGGTCGAGTGTAAAGAGTATCCATTCTCCCTCTATCTTATGCTGTATTATCTGGATAAACCTTGGGTCAAGTGTAAAGAGTATCCATTCTCCCTCTATCTTATGCTGTATTATCTGGTTAAAACAAGAAATATAAGTTTTTAAATGGCAAATCACAAAAATTTACATAAAATAACCTGGGCCGTTAAATAATATCTGTGAAATAAGACAGTGAAATAATATAAAGGTCCATCACATCCATTTATTCTCCCACGTAGGGGGTTCATAAATACACAAGCTCCAAAGTGCAAACAGATTTTAAGAGATGACATTAAAGGGATCATATAGGGTTAATGCAGGAGGGGGCTGGAAACAGAGGGGTTGAACATTAAGTCCTCCTGCTCGAATTTGGTCTTTAAATGACTCCAGAATGCGCCCCAAACATTTTATCGCCTCGAGCATGACAAGTGAGATACTGAAACAGTTTGAACAGCTGTGACTCTGCGTCTAGAACACGGATTCCCAGCAGATTCATCAAAGAGCCCCGCTGCAGTAGCGTTTTTTGGCCAGTAGATGGCCATGTGTGGTTGTCACATAGGACCACAACAGTAAGGATTGCATTGTGAATTTCCCCAATTGTTTTTCACTGTAAAATTTATGAAAAGGGATTTCCCCAAAAAAAGCAAAAGACTACAGCTTCCTCCCAGGGGTTTTATAGAATATCGCTTAGTAGTGAAGGCGATAAAGTATTGGCATTCCTTTTCAAAAATAAATGCGTGTGGTGCCCTGCAAAAACAGCCAATTATATCGTTCTTCTGGACTTGTTCTTCAACCATCAAGCATCAGATTAACAGACGAGATTTTCATAGACCCGGCACAGACAGCTATGTTTCACGCCAGCTCCTAATGTTGTTTCAATTTGCAGCGCGTCCTTGTCTAAGAGTAACCACTCTTTTAGACACATGTTGTTTGGAGTAAAACATCTTACACCTGCAAAAAAAAAACCACCAGCGTTTCAAATCCGTCGCTGCTTTAACATAGCTGAGAAAATTGCTGGCGCTCTGGGGGGGCCTGACGTTTGACATGCTGTTTTCCTAAGGCATTGTCTATCAGAGACATTTCACATCAGCAATGTCATCCTCTGCGTCTGTACTCGCCGTGATATTGGGTTTTGTCATAAAATAAACACGAAAGCACGCTACATCCCTGAAATACGACTGCACGCTATTCTCCGGGAGTAAAGAGATTAGGTCCTTGCCCGTGACAGGCCTATTATTAAATAACAATAATAATAATATTAAAAAAAACGAGACAACGCTGGGAGATATTGCAGATCGGCGTTGTAACATAACTGTTTGCCGGTGGTAGACTAACCTTTCATACGGAGGAGATTGAAAATGCTGAAATTTCAATTATCTCTTGTGTTGCGTACAAGGCCTCAAGATTATAAACGGTGGTGCCTTCCCTTCCACAGGAAGAACGAGCGAGGAAATTCATTTGTGCAGAGTATAATCATGCATTTTATTAGACACCATTATAATCAGAGTGAAAATAATGAGTAAAATGTGCCAAAAAACGACTCTTTTCTTCTTGATGGGTGACTACATTCTGGTCTTTGTCAAGTCAACGCTTTACTCTTCCATGATTAATATATAGTGAGCCTAGCAGGTAGAAGAAGCCACTTGCTATGGTGTGGAGAACCGGCAACCTTTGGGTCGAGTGGAGCCTGTGGTTTGTGTATTAGTGACTTGTAGGTAGAATTTTAAGTATAGTGAAGCTGTCATCGGCAGTGTCACTTGGCCAGTGACGCCCCATCTTGGGATGGATACTAAAGATCAATGCGGTGCTGCCTCCATTGATGAGATATCTTTCACCACTACTCGCCTCGTTCCGTTGCTATTATGGTTGACCTCTTGGATGGCATGGTTTGCTTGCGGCTCAGAGGTCGTGAATACTTACTGTAACTTCGCATCTCCCATACTTTGTATAGGAGCCATTCATTTGTGGATACTTGGAGGAGAACGAGCCCATTCCAAAGCAAGTTTGGGTTCACAAATTAATAATGGCCTTCAGACCCTGATGTTAAGTAATTTCGTTAAGCAGCGATATTCAAACTCTGGTCTCCCAGATGTTTCTGAACTACAACTCCCATGATTCTCTGCCCATCATCTGCATTCAAAGCATTTCATGGAATTGTAGGCATCAACATCGGTGGGGCTGGACGTAAATATCCCAGCTGAAAAGTACCGGCTGGGTGGAGTAGGGGTAACATCACTGCTCTTTAACTGTGGAGACACAGGTTCAAATCCCAGCTAGAGCACCTCTCCAGTAAGTGTCCTTGGGCAAGCACCTACATACTCCCCACCCAGGATATACTTGAAAACGAGAGAAAT
Source organism: Leptobrachium leishanense (assembly GCA_009667805.1). Classification (NCBI taxonomy): domain Eukaryota; kingdom Metazoa; phylum Chordata; class Amphibia; order Anura; family Megophryidae; genus Leptobrachium; species Leptobrachium leishanense. Next base: position 10,819,637 of record CM019071.1, read on the forward strand.
CTCGATGTATTCTTCCTGACAAATTACTTTCTAATAAAAAAAAAGTGTCTAAAAACTATTTTCCTGATTATTATTTTTGCAAGGAACGTCAAAACGAAAACGTTAAAAGATAACATTGTGTAAATATAATAATAAAATATAAAATAATAATAAATAAAATATAATAAATAAATATATAATATTATACTGTATTATATATTATTATTATTAATTATTATTAATATTATTATATATTATATAATATAAAATATATAAATAATTGTATTTTAAATGTTTCTCGGACACCGCATCCCGTAAACTCATTTCCTATGTTACGCTGCTTGCTGTTTTAGATTATCCCATGGAGGCCATGTTTCTAATGTATACATGTATTCCGTTATTATTATTTTTTTAACACAGAGGACTTCATAGCCATTTAGTGCGTGTCACATACCAGCTGTCACTTCAGGGGTTAAATAGATTTAATTGCAAATGATTTGAAGAAGAATATTCTCAGAGAGATTAGGGTGGGGATTTAAAACAGCTGCTACTGGGTGATATTCGGGAATATGTCATGGATAAAGATATCAGTTTAAAAGTACACATTGAAAAGTCCTAAAATTCCCACGGACGACATGGAGGAGAGAACTGGAAACGCTAGACGATCGAGGTTATTGAAAACAGATTTCTACCTGAGGATTGTTTTTTTTTACAGAATAAAGTGCGACAATAAATGGCACTTATGTACCTTATGAATGTACTGAATTTACCGCCTTAGGCTGAGAACGAGCAGGTTTTAGCTTCATATCGGGAACCACCTGTTACGCCTAAAATAATGAAAATTCATGCGCAAATTATAATAGTTTCTTTGATAAAATGAAACATTTGTGGACCATTCTATTGTTGGTATTTAGAAATGTAGGGCGCTATTCCCTAGTGAGAATATGTAGCGTTCCGATATGTAAGCGTTACCGCCAGGATAAGCGACTTTAACCCCTTCGCTGCGGTGGACGCACTTAGCGCGTCCACTAGCAGGTAGCGTTCCTTGCGGAGGACGCACTGAGCACATCCTCCCTTTGGGGCCAGCCCGATCGCTGTGCCCCCCGGTGCGGGCTGACATACTCGATGTCAGCCCAGCACCGGGAACCGCAGCGCTATGACATCTAATTCAGGCGCCCCCCGCATGTGCGGAGGAGGCGCCTGAAAGGGAGGGGGGAGGTCCTTCGGGGTGCAGGGGGTTAATCCAGGCACCGTTTGGAAGGGCACAGCCTGGAATTAAATTAAAAGGTACCTGGAATTAACCCCATGGGGGCCGGATCACGAATCGGCGCCGAAAAGCACCGGTTCGTGATCCTTTCCCGGAGCTGGCCGACATCTTGGATGTCGGCCAAGCTTCCGGGAATGCCCCCTGAGGACTGGCTATGGACTGCTATGCACGATGACGCCAGTCCTGGAGTTAACCCCTAACTGCCACCAATGGTGGAGATAGGGCGTTCCAATGAACCCCCTGTCTCCCGATCCGTGGCAGCTAGGGGTTAATGTTTGGTACTGTTGGATCGGCCAGAGCATGGCCGTTCCAACAATACCAAACTTGACTATGAAAAAAGTTTTTAAAAAAAAAATATATATATATTTTTTTTAAAAAAAAAAGAAAAAATAAACTAGTTTTTTTTTTTTTTTTTTGGTTTGTTAATGCAGCAATATTGTTCCCATTTCAATTATAATGTGAACAATGATGCTGCACTAACGATTTTTGTATGCGGTGCGTTTGTTAAAAATCTCGTAATTTTCCCCAAAAAAAAATGTAACGAGACCCCATCTCTAATTTTTTTAACAAGCGCACCCCATACAAAATATAACTGCAATTGCTCGCATGTTAAAATGTGAAAAAAAACACTTTACACGTTGTAAATTATTAAAAATTCATATTTTATTGCATTTTTTGTTATAATATACAGACAGGACATGACGTATACATATAATAATGACATATGATGAATCTGCCGAGACTGACGGAAAGAACGATATATAATATGTCTGGGTAATATACTAAAATAAGCCTTCAAAACACGTTTAAACATGATGAGCAAAACCGGTAAAAATGACCTCAGCACAGAGGCGGGAACAGCCTCAGCAGCGAAAGGGTTAACGCATGCCCCCATATTACCTTCCTGACACTAAACCTGTAAGAAATCGCTTAGCGCATCGTTTTTTGCACATCTTACACTTAACATGGGGAGCGCAATCATTAATTAGCGTTTTGATATGTAAGGTATTACAAAGTGCTAGCGTTAATTACCGCAGGGACGCGCCAAAAATTTAGCTTCACCTAAAAGCTGGCGCGTGTCTTGTGGCTTTGTAAAGAATATAGGTATCTGGCATCCAACACAACACACTATGGGCCTTTGAACACATATGGACTCCAGGAGAGAATACCAGCATGGAGCATGGTTCTGCTATTCATTAATGACTCCCAATAATTGTGAGTAGAGCTGCTAATATAATGGCTCACTTATAATTGAGCTGGTAATAGAGAGCCACTAACTCTTAATGTCTCAAGGTGATTTTCTTAGCAGCTTGCTATTACTTGCTCAGCCGGCATCGCATCTTCCATTATGCCCAGACACAACAACGTACACTTTTCACTTGCTATTTGCATATGATACAGTTGCAAGAAGAACTATATGTGAATCCTTTAGAAATTATTGCATTTTAGTATAAATTTGCCTTAAAATCTTTTCATTGACAATCTAGGATGTAGTAATCATCGCACGCAACCTGTTTTAATTAATAACACTCAAATTACTGTTCTTGCACATCGAATAGATCACATTTTCGGTATGTGACTAGACCAGGGGTCAGCAACCTTGGCTCCCTGATGTTTTCGGAACTACATTTCCCATGTGGCTCAGTCAGCCTAATGGATGACTGAGCCACATGGGAAATGTAATTCCCAAAACATCAGGGAGCAAGTCTGCTGACCCGTGGACTAGACCATTGACTTGAACAAGAGTTAATTAGAGTTGGAAAATGGCAAACCTGGTGTCCACTTAATGAAATGAGATCGGATAGATTGGTTCAGCGCTACTTTGACATATATAAAGCACCCAAACATTTTGAGTTTCCTCTTCACAAAAAGCATCTGTTGATGTGAGTCATGCTTCGCAATAAAGAGCTCGCAGAAGACTTGCCGTCATGAATTGTTGCTGTTTAAATAAAGTTGGAAAGGGCTACATAGTTATTTCAAAGAGCTTATATATTAATCTGTCCACTGTTACATAAATTGTTGATTTTGAACTGTGGCTATTTTCCCAATGTACATTTCTCAATGATGTAAAAAAAAGAACCATAGAGTGACATCTAAAGACTTGAAGAAATCACTGGAACTGGTTAACATCTCTATTCATGAGCCTACTATACAGAAAACACTGAACAGTCTTGGTTGAACAAACATTGAACATCACAAAGAAAGGAGCTGCTTTCCAAATAAAAACATTGATGAACGCCTGAAGTTTGCTGAAGACCACCTTGACACTACACAATGCTCCTGGAAAAATGTTTTCTGGACTGATGAAACAATGGTTGAGTTGTTTGTTTTGGGAAAACACTCAGCATTATATAAAGAGGTCACAACATGCCAACATGAAAACATCATCACAACGGTTAAGTACAGTGGAGGGAGCATCATGATTTGGGGCTGCTTTGCTGCTTCCGGGCCTGGACTGCTTTCCAGAACCGAGGGAAAAGTGAATTCCCATATTTATCAAGATATCCTAGTGGATAATGACAAAGTGGCTGTGTGCCAGCTGAAGCTCAGCAGAAGTTGGGTGATGCAGCAACAAAACGATCCTAAATTTCAAAGTAAATTAACTTCTGAATGGCGTCAGAAAAAGAAAATTCACCTTTTTAAGTGGCCCAGTGAGACCCCATACCATAACCCCATAAGATGCCGTGGAATGACCTCCGAGAGCTGATCACATCAGACATCCTAAGAATATGGCTGAGCTGAAACAGTTCTGTAGGGAAGAGTGATTTCTCACGCGCAGCCCCCACTCTCTGGAACGCTCTCCCTCGTACTGTCAGACTTTCCCCTAACTTCTCTTCCTTCAAACGCTCCCTTAAAACGTTCCTATTTAGGGAAGCCTACCACCCAACTCACTGACACAACCATCAATCACTCTCACCTTACAGTCCTCTCCTCCTGTTTCCACCCCAACCCTCCTAGATTGTGAGTTCCTACGGGAATAGGCCCTCATCTCCTCCTGTACTGTTTGTCAAATGTTGTTCAATGTATTGTAACCCTGTCTATACTGTGCCTATTGTACAGCGCTGCGGAATATACTGGCGCTTTATAAATAAAGAATAATAATAATAATAAAGAGTGATCCAAAATTCCTTCTGAATGTTGTGCAGGTATAATCTATAGCAACCAGAAATGCTTGGTTGAGGTTGTTGCTGCCAAAGGAAGGTCAACTAGCTATTAAACCAAGGGGTCTATTCACAAAGCACCGAAATTGAACACAATTTCGACCCATTTCAGTGATTCCATTTTGCCTAAAATTCGTTGATCTCACCATTCATCGAATGGTCACCTTATGTTGGTGAAATTTGAGTCACCGAAGCAGTTATGGGAGGTCGGCAAAAAGTTCTGCGTTTCACCAATAACTGTCGACTTGACATCAGCAAATTCCACCGAACTGAATAAAAAGGAAGCGTCTTATTCTCCTATTAGGAGAATTTTTGGTTTTCGTGGGATTTCGGCAGGTGTGTGGCGGCTTTTCCCTGCACTCCGGGGACCCTGCGGTGAATGCTGAATTCACCGCAGGATGCTGAACTTTGATTACACGAAGTACAGGGCAGTGTGGGGAACAAGAGAGCACCTAAATGTCGGTGACTTTTCGGTGCTCTCTGAATAATCCCTATGTGTTCAGAAATGCAATAACTATTCTGTACGTGGGTGTGTTTGGACGTATTGTCCCAGTAGGAAATTAAAAAAATCTTATCCTCAGCCATTTCAGATGCTTAGATGACAAAAATAGTGTATATCTGAAACACTCAATAAATGCAGAGGAAAAATGATCAGGTGTAAACGGTTGCATCGAGTTTGTCTGAAGTACCTTCAAGTAGATCGAAAATAATGCCATTTATATCTAAAATTGTCTTAATTGGGGGCTGATGTAACACTTTCTGTACCGGTGAGGTACACAGAGTAATAAGGGGTTAAACAATCTGAGATGTTAGACCCCACATTTAACATTGTGCTCTTCCCTAGCCTTGAGCACATAATCCTTTCTCTGGCGAAGCCCTTCTGACATCCAAATGCCCTTTCCATGAGCCTTAATCCAACAGTGTATTTATATTAAAAGAAACAATTAAATAGCCTGCGCTCGTATAAAACCTCTTCTAGGGAAAACATACAGTGCTTAAGTATCTGCAGAATTGTGTAAGAGGACACACAGCGAGCTAAAAGGTTCTCACCCTCTGCAGATCTCCCTGGCGTTGAGTCTAGAAAAGCCGAGTGCAGCATTTATCAAGAGAGACGCTAGCGGGAAATGTATTATTATCATTGTGTTGTTATTTACAGATTAAAACATGGTCCTAAATGTTATACACTGTTTCTCAAGTATAAATTTCATCTTATATTTCTTTTCAACAAAAAATTTCTTTTTATATCGTTTTGCTTTACTAAATGGAAGGTTAATTTGCCTTATAAGTAAGTAAGGACGACCATTCATGCATCACCTCATTCTATTAATGGTTGGATGTAGAGGTGAAAAAAATAATCAATTAATCGACAACGAATCGATAACGAGAATAGTTGGCAACTATTCCCATTATCGATTAATCGATGGTCAATTAATCGGCCTATGTCCTGTACACACTGCTTAGTCAGACGGAGTTAAACGTTAATAATCTCAGACTCTATTTCAGAGGTGATTGAAGAAAACGTGCAGGCTGCTTTGCTCGTTATGATTTGTTCTAGGGTTATGTTAGACGTAACCAGTTTGTTTTTATTTAGCTTACATCAGTTGAAGAACTACAGCACAGACCCTGAAGTACTGACCCCGGGAGGAGGAGAGGTACCGCTGGTGTTTTATCCTTACTTTGAGATGGAGTCCTGTGCCGCCCCCACCCTCCCTGCCACCACATCTTTGGTATGGAACTGCCAATCCTTTTGGTCCGTTCCCTTCCCCTAACTCCCTCCCACACCCAGGTCTGGTCTCTTGCCCAAACCCACTCGGGTCAGGTCCCTTGCCCAAACTCACTCTCTCCCACCCCAGACCCTTCTCACGTTCAGTTTGTTCATTAAGTTATATTAAAGGGACACTCTACTTTACCTCATTAAAGTGGTCAGGTTGCGTGGAGTGCTGCCCTTCTCACCCCGCTTTCGTGCTAACATTGTCATGTCTATCAGATGCTCAAAGTAGCGTTTGTTTGTTCATAATTGATCATCGCTTATGAAAGGGGGGCAGGGGTTGATTTTTACATAATGTTCCTTTAAAATAAACAAAAACATTGTGGGGTTTATTCAGAGAGCACCGAAATGTCGCTGACATGGACATTTAGGAAAAGAAAAAAAATTGAGCCTGGCTCTTCAATCCAGTGGATTTTTACTCTCTATGTCATAGCTCCAATTCATGGTGATTGTCTGAACTGTTCGATGAGACCCGGCCATCCAAATTCTTGCGTTTGGAGCTTCCAATTCCCATCGTTCTTTGACTTTTACAGAGGTTTACCTATTACTGGCTGCAGTGGTAGAAGGAGGAGGATGGGTTTCTTTGGGAGTCAATGTCGAATGCATATTTTTACGTTTCCTAAATATGTGCAAAATTATTTGCGTCTTGCGGAATAGTGTCGAAAACGAGAAGCTTTGTTCCTGAACTAATCTGATACACGGAGGCAATTTATTCCATTAGACGACATGCTTTTAACCTCATTAATTTTATATCCATAAGTCATGCTTACATTTTACATTAATGCTCGGCTTGTAAGGAGGAGGTGTGCGCGTGTGTTGATTTGGCTGTAGATCGTTATGGATTCAGTCCTGATCCGATACTGTCACTAATTGGGTAAGACTTAAATCGGCAAGCGTTAGCAAAGTGCAAAAGACAACATGTGTACAGTTATTCTGTATTTTTATTGGTGGCATATCATTCCGTTATAAATTGCTAGGAATGTAAAATGCACAGTTGTAGTCCAGATGACTAGCGAGAAGAATATCTAATGCAGCTAATTACCTACAGGGCCACCATCAGGGGGGTGACAGCCCATGATATGTTCAGGGGTCCAGTGGATCAAAAGTGCCCTGGTCTTTCTCAAATCCTGTGCAGCTTGCCTATGTACCACAGATGTACGTGTCCCTCCATGCCACCCAGGACTAGCCCACCAAGAAATTTGCTGGTGAGCCGCGTCGCCCGGGGCCAGTAAGAGCACTCTGACTCATCACTGAGGGAGCGATAAGTATGGTCTTCAGCAGGTGGAATTGTAGACCAAATACTGCTCAACCACCAGGCAACACTTTTTATTTTTTGGACCACCAGGGATTTAGCCCACTTCCTGTAAAATAAGGTAAAGACGAGAAGAAGAAGCAAAAGGTTTTATTGATTACTGAGATGGGCAGCTGAAGGAAGAGAGCCCCGACCAGTAGTTCAGGAAGGGGCCCCAAGATTTCCGATGCAACCCTGGTTACCTAACATATTCATCATGGCACACATATATTCCTCTCATTGTTGGGTTATACCATTTTTTTGTAAGAAATATATATTTTTTTTATTTCTATTTGGAGCAAAATGTATTTCTGTATCTACAAAAAGTGATTATTGTAAGTTACCGTCACCAAAGCAAAGTCTTCCTTTTCCTTTCCGCAGTAGTTATTTTGTGTAGTGATCCTTAGACAAGTGCACAGGCAAAAAATAAGGTTCGGAATCTTTCTGAATTCAAAAATTTCAGGTTCCAAAATATTCGGAGAAAGACAATTCGGAATATTGGAAGCTGCAAACCCTACAGAATGATACACAAATGGTTCCAGGATGACGTCCAGAATGAGGCATATGAACCAAAATGATGCACAAAATGACGCATATGCTTCAAAAATGATGCACAGAATGCAGTATATGCTGCACAAATGATGCGCCGGTAGGAAGGTCAGAAAGCCGCGGGGCGTACTGTGCTGCCTTGCGGAGTTTAAGCATACCTGCCGCCAGGACGGAATAGGACACTCATCGACAGTAAGGTGTAAATCTATCCTACAACTTGTCACTATAGGGGTTATTCACTAAGTGCCAAATTTGCCACCGAATTGCACCGAATGGTGCAAGTTCGTGGCAGTTCGTCTATTCACTTAACTGTGAATTCACCAAATACTGGCGATTTGACAGCGAAATACGGTGCAGTTTGCCGATCTTCTGTGATCTTTGGCGGCAGTGAAATTGTCTCAGAGAAGTAACGGTTAATCTATTCAGAGAACACCGAACTGCACCGGAGTGTCAGTGAAATGGCTTGATTTTCGCTGTTTCAGTTCGACAGGTATAAACAGCCGAATCCCATAGGATTCAATATAAAAAAATAATATCATTTTAATTTAAAAAAACAAAACATTTATGCTTTTCATTTTCAACAAAAAGTCTTAATTTTTTTGCACACCTTGTAATTTTCCTTTTTTAAATTTGTTTCCCATTTCTTTTGAAAGGCTTTTTGTAAAATTCTGTAAAAGTCCTTTTTATTATTTTCTTAAAGGACCTTTTTTGTTATTGAGACACTTTTTAATACATTTTTATTGATTTACATTTCTGTTAGGAATAGGAAACTTCCTTTATTTCCAGTTTGGTGGAATTCGCTGATGCCAATTCGGTGGTTATCAGTGCAATACAGCACTTTTTGCCGACGTCCGATAACTGCTACTGCGGTGCTCTTTGGCGTTGCTCTCCAACTTTTTCATGGGGATTCGGCGACTCCATTTTCGGCACACTATGGTGACTCTACAGTGAAGTAGGAGGGAGCACCAAAATTTCACTTTGTGAATAACCCTTTATGGAGGGTACTAACACATGGTGGAAAGTGAAGAAATGAATCACAAATTATTAGCTTTATAGTGCATTTTCTTTCACCATTCTCTGTAAATTTCAGGCTATTGGAAAAACCTCATATATGTGTTTTTGTTTGTTAATTTTGCTAAAATTAAAAGAGTTAAAAAACTGGAAAGAGGGGCGCCAATCTATAAATAAAAAACTTCAATACAGCAATCTTTCCATCTTGATGACTGTGAGATAAATTACCATAATTTCCTTATCAAGTTAGTGAATAATTCCTTCCGTGTTTTAAACACCTGACCAAAGTGAAAGAAACAGAATGCAATGAATAAGCCAAAATTCCATTTTCAGCCTATTCATAAAAAGATAAAAAAAATGATAAAAACAACTGTAAATTCTCCGTCTCATATTTATTTACTCAAATTAACTTGGAAATCTTGGTATGAAGTAATTTCTAATATGAAAATACAAATTCATTCTCCCAGAAATCTTATTCAATTTCTACACAATGGGCCCTATTACATTCTTAACGCAAAAACGCACGCTAAACACGTGTTTTTTTTGCACGAAGCGTTAAACATGAACGCACGAAAATCACCGCTGGAATTACAATCCTCGCGCATTTTTTCATCCGTTGGGAAATTGCGCTCGGAAAACTGACGCACAAAAATACGCGCAGAAATCAGTGAGCGCAATGTAATTTTTAACGTGAGTCCGTCATTTTTGTGCGGACTGCGCCCAACATTCGTACGTTTTGACACGAGTTCGTCATTTTTGTGCGGACTGCGCACAACATTTGTACATTTTGACGGGAGGCAAGTTAGTGGCCGTCATTTTTGACGGATCTAGTAAAAAAAACGTGCACATCGACGTTCTCCATTGTGAATCCGCAGTTTTGTACGGTCAGGTTGTTACAATTTGCCGTTACCACCAGCTTTTCAACGACATTAAAATTCTGCGCGCAAACGCTGTGCATTAAATTTTGCGCTAAGATAGTAATACCATGCGCGCGCCAGCGCACAAACGCATTTGCGCTCACAATGTTAAGTATAGGATGCGCGCAGTACATTACGCTCGCGCAGGGTTTGCGCAGGTTCACCAGCGGTAGACGTTAACGCGCATTTTTTGCACGGACATTGTAATACGACGTTCTGCCCAAAGGGTTTTGCCCCTCGCGTTAATGTGTTTTTGTGCACGCAATAACGTTTGCGCGAAGAATGTAATAGGGCCCAATATATTTTTTTTTGCATAAAATATTTTTTCATGTTTTAATTAATAGCTCCTCCAGCCTGCAGGGACAGACCTGACTTGTTGTATCAGCCCTTACACCGTTACCAAAACCATCCTGAATCTTGTACTCCCTGTTTACATGATCTCTCCTCAGGATTACCTACATTTCTTGTCCACTTTGACCTTGTAATTTCGCTCTCGGTTGGAAATGTAATACAGAGTGACTAAGATAATGTTGTTTACACAGACTTTAAGTGGAGTGACATTATAGTCAAGCAAGTGTCACATCACCCTAAGTGAAGGAAGCCTTAATTACCATAATCCTGTGAATACTAAGATTGTGGAGCCATGCGCAGCATAATAATGCTCCATTCTGCATGTTTCATTTAATCATCCTAAGGTGCTATCTATTAATGGCAAAGCATTTTAAATGCCGTCTTCGGCAAACACTCCTTTTCAGTGCATCCCCGTGCTCCGTCAAGTGCTCAGACAGCCACGCTCATTATTCTCTTATCAAACAAAACCACTGATCTGTCTCCGCTGTCATAAATTTAAGTGTATTGTGTAAAATACCTTTAAAATCACCAATCTTCAGGTTCTGTGGACATTTTGCTGTTATTTAGAGAATGAGGAACCACAATGGGTGCTTGTTAGGTAATATGGGGTTGTCACAAAATCCCTTGGTCCCCACAAGCAGACACTGTGTGCCTACACTGCCGGTCTTTATAATAGCTGGAAAAGCTAGACACGGGACAGACACACAGAATAAACAAAGTCGAAACAAGTCAATGTTAGGAACCAGAGCAGATAATCATACAAAGCCAGGGGTCAGTACCGGAACAGGTAGTCATATAAACCCAGTAGTCAGAGCCAGAACAGATAGTCAGACAGAGCCAGGAGTCAGAACCAGAATGGATTGTCAAAGACAGGAGTCGGTACACAAGGAAAGCAGGGGTTAACACTAAAGAGTAATCAGGAAACAAAGCCAGAGTCCATACACAATATACTAGTAATACTAGAACAGGAATCACACTGATCAGGTTAAACCACTTCAAGACTTACTCAATGCTGGGCTTTTAAATGTGGTGGGCGTCGTGTCATCAAGCTGTGCGCCGTGCAGGTCACTGGCCTGTGGCCGCAATCACTGGCCGTATCACTCGGTGACTGCCCAGTGAACTGTGAGGATGGTGCTGCCGGCTGCCGAGCATCCGGGGGGACCGTGACAGGGGTAAACCATTATGACCATGTAGTGGGTTATGATATCCCAGTATTCTTCAAATGAAATTCCTGACAATGTGCTGTTCTTCATGAGTTATGCAAATCCAATAGAATGAGCAATGAGCATGGGGAACAGCGCTAGTGGTCTGCCCTACTGTGCATACTGCCTCAGGTCTCATAACACCTCATTGGTTTCATTCCAGAGTAAACTAGACCATATATAAATTGACCTACATCAAGCCAAATGGGAGGCCAGAATTGAGAGGGTAAGAAATGCATGCATGAGAGATTCAGTAACCCCTTCGATTGTTTTGGCCTTAGTTGTAGCAAATACCTCGTGTTCAATCAAGTAGATATACTGTATGTCAAACCCCTCATTGGCCAAAGCGTCTCTGTCTTTCGTCTCGGCTAAGACCTTCCACTCCAGTGGTATAACTCTAACATACACTGAAGACCCAAGTTTTTTTTTTTTGATTAAGGATTTTACCAGGAAGGATACATTGAGATTTCTCTCGTTTTCAAGTATGCCCTGGGTGGTGAGTATGTACCGTTAGGTGTCTTGCCCAAGGACACTTCCTGGAGAGGTGCTCTTGCCGGGATCGAACCCATGTCCCACAGGCTCTCTCCACGCAGAGCAGTGATGTTACCTCTACTCCACCCAGCCGGTATAAGTTGTAGTGACAGATGACACATTGTAGTTAGTCATTGACTGAACCGCATGACCGGACTATTGATTAGCCGGTGGTCCGGGATGGAGGGTACATTACAATCTTATCAAAGTTTTCTCCCTTCTTTTTCCTTTTGTATTGGGTTCTTGCGTGTCTTTTCTATCATGATTCCCATTTAAAGACTTGAGAAATTTCAAAGATCCAACACGGAAGGATTGCTCTATTTCAATCTCTAGGAGATACAAATCTGACCTTGAGGAAATGATCAAGAATGGTCCAGTTTCTCAACCGGGAGGTTAACTGAGAATCTCCAAACTCCTGACCCATTTGTGGGTTTCAATGTAGATTCAATGAATTATACAGAAATTGAAATGTCTTTACTATGTCATCTCAGAACATCAGTATATTTTCTACATAAAACGCCAATTCTCCTCAAGAAATCGTGAACTGTGTGAGATCCTAAGCAGCATTTTACCCTTTACCTTCTGGATGAATTAGCAAGCTGTGTTTGTCAGTGCTGACACATACAGTCAGGTCCAGAAATATTGGGACATCGACACAATTCTAACATCTTTGGCTCTATACACCACCACAATGGAGTTGGAATGAAACCAACACAATGTGCTTTAACTGCAGACTGTCAGATTTAATTTGAGGGTATGTACATCCAACTCAGTTGAACGGTGTAGGACTTACAGCAGTTTGCAGATGTGCCTCCCACTTGTTAAGGGACCAAAGGTAATGGGACAGAATAATAATCATAAATCAAACTTTCCCTTCTTAATACTTGGTTGCAAATCCTTTGCAGTCAATCACAGCCTGAAGTCTGGAATGCATAGACATCACCAGACGCTGGGTTTCATCCCTGGTGATGCTCTGCCAGGCCTCTACTGCAACTGTCTTCAGTTCCTGCTTGTTCTGTTGCATTTTCCCTTCAGTTTTGTCTTCAGCAAGTGAAATGCATGCTCAATGGGATTCAGGTCAGGTGATTGACTTGGCCATTGCATAACATTCCACTTCTGTCCCTTCAAAAACTCTTTGGTTGCTTTTGCAGTATGCTTTGGGTCATTGTCCATCTGCACTGTGAAGCGCCGTCCAATGAGTTCTGCAGCATTTGGCTGAATGTGAGCAGATAATATTGCCCGAAACACTTCAGAATTCATCCTGCTGCTTTTGTCAGCAGTCACATCATCAATAAATACAAGAGAACCAGTTCCATTGGCAGCCATACATGCCCACGCCATGACACTACCACCACCATGCTTCACTGATTAGGTGGTATGCTTAGGATCATGAGCAGTTCCTTTCCTTCTCCATACTCTTCTCTTCCCATCACTCTGGTACAAGTTAATGTTGGTCTCATCTGTCCATAGGATCTTGTTCCAGAACTGTGAAGGCTTTGTTAGGTGTTGTTTGGCAAACTCTAATCTGGCCTTCCTGTTTTTGAGATTCACCAATGGTTTACATCTTGTGGTGAACCCTCTGTATTCACTCTGGTGAAGTCTTCTCTTGATTGTTGACTTTGACACACATACACCTACCTCCTGGAGAGTGTTCTTGATCTGGCCAACTGTTGTGAAGGGTGTTTTCTTCACCAGGGAAAGAATTCTTCGGTCATCCACCACAGTTGTTTTCTGTGGTCTCCCGGGTCTTTGGTGTTGCTGAGCTCACCGGTGCGTTCCTTCTTTTTGAGAATGTTCCAAACAGTTGGTTTGGCCATGCCTAATGTTCTTGCTATCTCTCTGATGGGTTTGTTTTGTTTCTTCAGCCTAATGATGGCTTGCTTCACTGATAGTGACAGCTCTTTGGATTTAATCTTGAGAGTTGACAGCAACATATTCCAAATGCAAATAGCACACTTGAAATGAACTCTGGGCCTTTTATCTGCACATTGTAATTGGGGTAATGAGGGAATATCACACACCTGGCCATGGAACAGCTGAGAAGCCAATTGTCCCATTACCTTTGGTCCCTTAACAAGTGGGAGGTACATCTGCAAACTGCTGTAAGTCCTACACCGTTCACCTGAGTTGGATGTACATACCCTCAAATTAAAGCTGACAGTCTGCAGTTAAAGCACATTGTGTTTGTTTCATTCCAACTCCATTGTGGTGGTGTATAGAGCCAAAGATGTTAAAATTGTGTCGATGTCCCAATATTTCTGGACCTGACTGTATGTGTCCGTGTTGATGTAAACACGTGAAAACTGTTTTATTGTTGCCATGCATGGACAACCTAGCCATAAAAAGGCCCAAGAAACCATGAATGATAAATATTTATTTAATGTTTGGAAGATATGGTTACATTTAAAGGCTAAATAAAAAACTTGCATTAAAATAAATAGTACGAAGTTGTTGATTACTGCAAAAGTAAGTAAACAGTCTATGCGAGTCTAAAATATTGATTTTTATTTTTGCTCTCTGGGGCAAACAAGATTAATTTCTACCATAAATATTAATCTGTTACCAGAGGCCCGATTCCTGGAACACACAACGTACAAAAGCACCACCCGCCTCTGTTTGCTCGAGAATTTCCCACCGTACATGCTCATCCATCGCTTATGATGGTTAGTTTTGTAAATAATAGGTCTACTTAGTATAAATGTTGGCATCATCAAAATAAATCATGACCTATTGGTCTTCACCGGGGAGGGAGCAGAGTTATTTGTGATGTGCCCTGCTGAGAAAGTGATCATCGTTTCAAGAAAGAATATCCATTATTCCTGGCCATGAAAGACATTAGACGTTGGGATTTTTAAACCAAGAGTAGTCGGAGCGAGATAAATGACAGCTGAGGTTGGGGCGGCTTGCGGATTCTTCGTGAAATTGTATTTAAATCTTAGACGAAGGACAGTCAATAGTTTCCCCCTAATATCCAGGGCTTACGGAACCTCTCGTCCTCTTTGATGCTTAATCATAACGTCAGCAGGTAGAATATAGATTAATTTGATGTCTGACAGATGACAAGTGCTTATAAATCAAAAGGCTAATCTGAAAGATGTTGAGATACTTTTTTTCCAAAGCTACTGCTGTCCATTCAACCATACGATCCAAAGTGGTGGGTATTGTGGTTTTCTAGATCAGTGAGTCAATAGGGCATTCTGATGGGAAGATCCTGTTTTGAGTATTCATTTCTGTGTGTTTAGGTGAGTCAATGAACGCCATTCCAAAATGTCTCGGAAGAAGGTTTTTTTTGGGTTACCACTCACTGTCCATGTGTGGGTGTGTAGTCACTGGGATCACCCAACTCCACAACAGGTAAAAGACGTAAGTAGACACGCAATACCAGGATAGCAGAAGAAGACATCTTTATTCCACCATAGTGGACCTGGGCAATGTTTCGATCCAGTCTATGGATCTTTGTCAAACCTTTTGCCCACTAGGGCCCCCTAAACTTAGTTAAGCCTGTCCTTCAGTGGGGTGCCAAGCCACTGCAAATAAAAATGATGAGAAAATGCTGACAGCAGCCAACATTAGTCTAGGAAATAAATTCTGTAATACAACAATGTACATATAGACGGTGTGGCTGGCATGTGGGCTGGCACAGTGAAGGGTCCTATGATCTCCAATTGCCCATGGGCCCCGAGAGTTGTCAGTCCACCCAAGCTCAAGTGCATCCTGATACAGTTAAAGGGCCACTACCACCAAAAAATGAAATGTCCTTACTGTGTTTGATGTTGCTGATATCTTACATGTGTTTGTTTTCTCTTGTTTGTTTATTTAAGAAAATATTGTACTCTATATGTGTCACTGGTGCATCCTTTTTGTGATATTTTGTGTTGTAAACTGCCCTGCCACAGTATCTTTCCATCATTTGCTCCTCACTGTGTGGCTTTAGCCATAGAATGGAGTGAATGTGTCAGTCACCGACTCACATCATTGCATTGTGTGGGATGTATTCAAAGGACATCACCAGTTGGTTTATTAAAAGTCTTTTAAACTCCCTCTCTTATCTCATTTGGCTATCATCTCTTATCTATCTCGGCAGCACAATAGACCCCATGCAGCCTTATCTAAACGTTCACACCTCCACTTCACAGGCTGCTAAAATTTGTAGACGATAAGCCAAAGCAGTAAAGTAAATGTTTTGCACAAATTTAGGAAAATGTTGAATCATGGGAAAAATCCACAAAATAGATACGGGAGATAAAAACTAACTAACTTTATTTTTCCTTTTTACACACAATTTCTTCAAACAAAGAAAAAGAACAGCCGCGTGTGTTTTATAAAGTACTTTTGTTTGTAATACACCGGTGATTTACTGTAGTTACAGCTTGTGTTAGTGGTAGTGTTCCTTTAACTTGCGTGATCTATATCTTAGTAGGGACTTGAATGGGGCACAGGAAGACCCAATTAACCCTGCGCATGCCTTTGAATGAAGTGGATACAAATGTAAAGACTCCCGCTTAAACACAGTAGACATGCTTTTGGATGGCGAAACAAAGCTCTGCAGGGTGCTCTATGTACATAAAAGCATCAAAAGAACTTAAACTGAGAATTTACTTTTTAGAGCGCGGATCCTCGTGGCATCACATTGCTATTTGGTTTCATAACAGATTCTCTTTAAACATATATTTACTGACAGTTCAGCTGTGTTGCTTTAGTCCAGGACGTTAACAAGATCGTACTCCTTTCTCCTCCTTTCAAAGGCCGCTCTTCTCTCTAAATCAGCGCTCTCATATATTATGTATTCTTATCATTTTATCTTTTAATTGTCTTTAGTGTGTGCTACTGTTGTGGCACGCTCATCAATTTTTCATTAGAACGTTAGGTCCACAGTGGGGATTGCTCCAATTCGAGAAAAATAAATAAACGGAAAAGGATAGTTTGTGAAACATCGCGGGTTGTTTAGAGATCGCAGTGTGCCAGTTAACTTAATGCGATCTCGGTATGCACTACCGTCTGATCTCTCTGTATCGCATCTCCTACTGGGTGTCTGTCAGCCGCTGCTTGGATTAAATACAGGATATCTTGCATGACACACCTTGTGAGTCTCAAATAAACGTTTTTCATTTCGTTCTTTAATTAAAATACAGATGTCCCTATTGTGCAAAATAAAACAACTACCGTAGATACTCGAGTATAAAGCGACCCGAATATAACGCGATGGATAGAGATTTATTATGGAAATGAGAGAATACTCAAGACTCGAATATAACGCGAGGCGCAAAATTATAAAAGTATACTGTACCAGTAAACAAATAAAATTCTTTGAGGTTCTCTTAACACAGGCTATTCAGAATGTGAGGAGAATTGCGCAGCGCGACTGCAGTGACATCAGGACGTGGCAACTATAGTGTGGGGCTGGCTATTGGTGAACGACCGCAGTGGATGAGCCTGCCTGCTGGAGCCGGAAGTCAGAAAATGACACCTCCCGGCGTGCTGCGAAGAGCGAGGTTGCATGCTCTTTTTTAAGTCAATCTTGAATGATTGGCTTAATCCAAGGGTGCCCTCTGGCCGTGATGGATCCCACCTCCCAAATCTGGGAGTTCCTCCTGAAGTGTTTGCGGGCATCAGGGAACCTACATTCACTTCAGGGAGAACACCGGAACTTCCGGGAGACTTGGGATCCCTGAGCAAGTCAAGTTCTTTTTTTCTTTTTACACGCGATGCAGATGTCTCGAATATAACGCGACTCCTCCAATTTTAAGGTAATTTTTTGTCACCAAAATCTAGCGGTATACTCGAGTATCTACAGGTTCTTAAAATAAGTAAAGTATATACAGTATATATATATTTATTGAGAGCGCAGGAAAGAGATGTGAGCGGTGTGTGTGGGTATATATATAATTAGGAATCATATTTGTAGTACGTTTATATAAATATATCAATATATATACATTGCCTGGCCAAAAAAAGTCACGCACTCTAATACTGTAATATTACCGTGGGCCGCCTTTTGCTAGATTCGCAGTGGTATTGTTTCGATAGGCTCATGCAATGTCACAGTATTTGTTTCTGTCAACGAGTCGCATTTAATTGTGGCCAAGATCTTGTGTTGATGATGGGAGTCGCGGCGCTGCATAAAGTCTTCTCCAGCCCATTATCCAAAAGCTTCTCAATGGGGTTAAGGTCTGGACTGTGCGGTGGCCAATCCATGTGTGAAAATGATGTCTCACGCACACCTTCCCCGTCTCCCGGGACTCACCGCGGCCTTGACGCCGCTGCTCAGCCGGGCATGGGGGTGATCCGTCCTATGGCGTCCTGCATGCCATCTTCTCCTTCCCTGCTCGGGCGTCGTGGGGGTTCCCTGCGGAGTCTCTTGAACCTCCACGGCATGCTAGCGCAGGTGGCAGGCGTTGGCATGTGTCGTACGTTGGCGGAGGTTCCGCATTTGTAACTGTAGCTGACGCTGGGGAAGCCTGGGTTCCTCCTTCCCCATACCATATAGGGAAGGAGACCGGGAGAGCAGGATTGAGGGATGGGCGGGGCCAGTACCGGCACCCATTTTAAACCCTGTTGTCCAATGAGACAGCACTCATTTTGTGTTCACCTCAACGCAAGGATCCCTGAGCTGTCTTTCCTTCCTACTATTACCAATCATTGCCAAAACCTTGGAAATGTTATAATCGTCTCCGCACCTTTGCCGCCCGCCCCGACCACGAAACTGTCTCCCGATCACGAATACTGGATTACCCTATTAGCTTGATGCCCACGGAACTGCAACTCTGCATCCTGAGCTCGGCACCCCGAAATCTAACAGCTCCCTTAACCACTCTTGCACAATTTGAGCCCGATGAATCCTGGCATTGCCATCTTGGAATTCGCCCGCTGTGCCATCAGGGGAGAAAAAACCCATTGAATGAAAAACCTGCTCATTCGGTATATTCAGGGAGTCACGTGACCTCGTTTTTGCAGCTGAACCATATTAATCACTGCAGTAATTATCCGATGGAAGGCGAGCACCTGTTTGATTAGATACATCCAGGTGGGGACTTTTTGTGGGCCAGACACTGTGTTGAGACAGAGATAAAAACATGTAGGATAATAAAAAAGTCAAGGAATTTCAACACACCGTCCGCTCTTTTTTCTTTCACTGTCGGCCTGTCTCCTTGAGTAAGTGGTGCTTGCGTTTATCCTCTTCACCAACAGCGATGATGATCTCAAGAATGAGGAGTTTAAGAGGAGAATGAAGAATGATGACACGAGAGTAAACGCTTGTGGTTAGGACTTAATCCTCTTCTCTTTTTTTATTGGGATTGTAATGCTAACAGTTTAAAAAGGAACCAGATGGGACGACACAGTGTTATTTAAACACGACATCTGATACAGCGAGCCGATCGGAAGGGGCTCATCCAGCAATAGCTTTCTGCCTGATTTCGGCGTAAAAACCGTGAATAATAACGCCATTGTAACAGTGAGTTGTGGCCCTTTAGACAGGATAGAGTGGAGCTGGAATGCAGTGGCGATCGTATACACGTTAATAGTGGTCCACTAGAGCAGGTACACCCAAAACGGGAATAAGCACGTACATAACATACAGCCCTGTCACACTACAGCCATTATTTGAAACTTTAGAGCGTGGCATAAAACTTTTCGGGAAAGTTGACCAAAAATACAATGGTATGGTGCAATACAGTGGGCCCAGGGTTGCTCTGAACAAGAGGCTATGGGACTGTCAGGGTTGGGACTGTCAGGGTGTCCTATGCCCGGGAAAATAGGAACTACTGTGCGGCGGCACAACAGGCAAATATATTATCGATTTGCGGTACAAATATGTTAATATGGGAGGCGTACTCGAGAAAAAATTGAGGTCGGGATAGGCGGCCGGAAGATGTATCTGAGGTTTGGTACAGGTCTGGTAATTTGGATTAAGCTTCTATAGGAATTCAGGAGAAGTGAACACGACGCTGGAGCACTGACTGAATGTGTTGGCGAGCATTTAAGGGCAGGTGAGGTAGTTATGTCCATTGAACAAACTCCCCTGTCCCTCCTATTGGCCCAAACCTGAATGAGGAAGCCTGTCCCTGGGAATCCCCAGAACTGTCGCTCATGGCGGCCGCCACGTCCCCCGACATGTAATCAGGGATTCCTCACTCTGGGCTCCATCTTGGACCTACCCTCCGAACGGAGCAGCAGGGAGCCTCAAGCCGCAGCAGCCCAGTGGATCAGAAGGTCTGGTGGAGCCAGCTGATCGTTCCGACCATCCAGGCCACCGCGAACGTACGTTCTGACGGAAGACAAGTGGCCGTCATTTTTGACAGATCTAGTAAAAAAAATGTGCGCATCGACGTTCTCTGTTGTGAATTCGCAGTTTGGTACGGTCAGGTTGTTACAATTTGCCGATACCACCAGCTTTTCAAAGACGTTAAAATTATGCGCGCAAACGTTGTCCGTTAAATTTCGCGCTAAGATTGTAATACCATGCGCGTACCAGCGCACAAACGCATCTGCGCTCACAATGTTAAGTATAGGATGCGCGCACTAAATTGCGCTCGCAAAGGGTTCGCGCAGGGTAACTCGCGTTAGACGTTAACGCTAACGTCGTAATACGACGTTCAGCGCAAAGGGTTTTGCCCCTTGCGTTAATGCGTTTTTGCACGCGCGCACAATTGTGCTCGAAGAATGTAATATGGCCCATAGTCTATGGGGTTGTTAAGTTTACAACAGCTCTGGTTAAGTTAGCACCAACTATGTAATACTGCCCATAATTGGGGAAAGAAATATTGTGGAGTTCCCACACTTGTTTGTTTTAGGAGTTGCATGAGATATGGAAATCAGAATAGGAACTTAAATATACAATACGTGGATTATTTCTTAGCCACAGGTATGTCCATTTACTATAAACCCCAGCAGGAACCACATATCCAAAGCAAAGAAAAAAATTCCCTTTCTTTTTTTCCCGTTTGTTGAAAAATCCCCACGGAACCCTCAGTCTTGTATCTGACAACCCTTTCATAAGAGAAACCAAGAGTGCAAAGAGATTTGGTTTCCATGGTGTCATCTCATAAATCATCAGTCATTATTACCTATTATTAGGAGTCTGACGACCCCATACTGTTTTCCTAACATCATTTGCATTCGGGGGGGCTGGCGGTAGAGCGCCTCGACGCATCAAACAAAAATAAAACCATAAAAAACAGCCTTAACATTCTACTTCGTCGGGACTTTCTGATGTTAAATAATCGGATGCTTCTTTGGACGAAAGCGAGTCCGATGCTTAACTTTTTTTTCTCCTTGGGTGCTCTGTCGAGCAGTTTATTTATTGCTTATGAAGGTATTTCTAAGCGTGGATGAAGATAATATAGAGACCACTGGTTGCCATGGCGACCCGAACTGATCAATTTCCCGTCACTGGTTTAAAGGAGGTACTCTCCTGTGGCCATAAATACTAATTACGAATGCAGGCCTTTTGCTAACATGTTCAGTTTACAGATTAAAGCAGTTCATGCCTAATTTATCATTTAACGTGTCCTCCTGCTTTTGTAGCGCCGACCAGGAATGAATAATAACGGCGTTTGTTTACCAAATTTTCCGACTTAACTTCACTAATTAGTTTTGCGGTTGCGTGTGTTTAAGATGCAGCATATATCGACTTCAATCAGGATACGCATCATTTAAGAGACTGCGTCTATGCATTTCTAGAAGAGTGGTATTTGAACGTTCTACCGTGACACACCGATGCGTTGGGGGATGGTCCACCGGTGCGCCACGGGAATTTACCGTTCAACGGCAGAATGAGGTGTGTGAGTAACAGGACAATGATACAGTGTGGGTTTAATGGAGCAATGGCACAAAGGGGAGACGTATTATTGAACAGAACTTTACCTAGAAGCTTAAAGGAACACTGTATCCATCCTGAACACTTAAGGGGTTATTCAGAAAGCACCGAAATTTCAGTAAACTGATTCACCGGAAATCAGGTCATTTCACTGACATTACGGTACAGCTCGACGTTCTCTGAATAGATTAACCATTACTTCTCTACTGGGCAATTTCGCTGCTGCCGAACATCGACGAATTGTGGGGAACTGCACCGTATTTCGCCGTCAATTCACCTGTGTTTGTAAAATTGACAGCTTTCTGAATAGAACAGGGGTCAGCAACCTTGGCTCCCTGATGTTTTGGGAACTACATCTCCCATGAGACGTTCGGTGACTTTTCGTTATCTTCAATTCGGTGCGATTTGGAGATCCCATTTCGGCAACCCTGCGGTGTATTCAGCAAGCACCACAGGGCCGTCGTAGTGCAGGGAAAACCCGCCGAAAACTCCCCCAAAACCCAGGCGAATGCACACTGAAACCCGCAAAAATATCTGGATTAACCCCGCCAAACACGCCGGAGAAACACGAGCAGGAGTCGATTACAGCGCAGAGCAGCCGTTGGAAAAAAACCGACACCGCAGACGAATGGAGTAGGAAAAAAAACAGTACGCTTGAATGTTTGAAAAGTGAAACGCTGTTTGCAAACAAACTACTGAGCAAAAATGTCTGGAATTTACATATTATTATCATCATTCATTGGATCTTATAAGGGCTGTTACAGAGAAAAAAAAAAGCGTTTAAAAAAAGAAAATCTGAATTTTTTTTGCAAAAAAATCCTGAAAAATGCTTAAAAGATCCTAAAAAAATCTATAAATAAAGAGACTCTTTACTGCAGAATATTATAATAAACGGTTTATTAGATATTGAATTAAAACGACAATATTTTTAACATTGAAGCCTATGGGATTTGACGGAATAAACCTGTCGAATGAAGCAATCAAATGGCAGGGCATTTCGACAACTTTTCACTGCTGGTTTGTGTTCTCTGAACAGACGAAGCATTGCTTCTCTATGGGGATTTCACTGCCCTCAAACAGGCACCGAACGGGCACTGTATGTGCAGGCAATTCGCCAACATTTGGCGAACTGCCTGCTCTCTGGATAGCCGAATGGCCAAGAAAGGTAACCGAACTCTGATTACCCTGCATGGGAATTGGCAGAAGTGAACATTCTAGGTCAAAATAGCCAAACCAGAAAAATTCTACCATTTATCTCACTTTCCAAATCTGCTATTTGGTCTAGATTGTTCTCTTCTCCTGCCAGTTCTCTAGAGTTTCACCTTTAGTGAATAGATCTGCTTGTTATGAGCACAGACGTGTTTGTTACTAGTTATCCATGTGGTTTGTCCATCCGGTGCGCACTGCTGTGACATACATCTGCATTTTATTGATAGGATTCTTATAGCACACCTTAGTTGATCAGAATATTTTTGTAATGCAATAACTAGACACACTGACCAATTTAATATAGCATGGCATTAGAATAAATAATTTGGATGAAGGTTGGTAATTACTATCTATTTTAAGACATAATAACATGGAAACTGCCTAATTCCCAAGGGGGAGAAACATAAATGAATTATCTACTACCAAAGTTCTATAAACACTGATACACTGTATCTATGCCTACCTCTCAATGTGTCCCAGGTCTAGTGGAGCATCTACAATTTGGGACTCTTATCCTTTCACCACAAACCTTTTTTACGATATCTTTATTTGAAGACACGGGGCACTATCACAATCTTAACTCTAGCGTTAGAGCTCCACTTCACTCCACTTCTGCAAAATTAGTTAGCACCAGCTGAAAATCCCCCCAAAATCAGATACTCACCTCTCATCCCGATGGCAGCCCGATCTGCTGCTCCTGGCCGCGGGAGCAGAGTGAGACTGGGGAAAAAGGTCCCCAGTCTCCCTCCGCAATCACTCCAAAATGTCGCCAAGATGTCAGCCCGCTGTGGCACCGAGCATTGCAGGGACACAGGACGTCCATGGAGCTTCCTCCGAGCTGGAAAGGGAATCGCCATGTCGCTCCACAGACATCCAGCACTGCAGGGGCAGCAAGGTAGGCTGATGGGGCCCCAATATGGGCCCCTTCCCCATCCGGGCCCTCGGGCAATGCCCGAGTGCCCAATGGGTCAGTCCGCCCCTGACTATGTAATACTGCCCACAGAGTTACAAAAGGTCATAGAAAATGTCTTGGTACTAAAAAACGCTCCAGTAATAGCATTTACAGCTGAAGAGCAGGAGAAGTCTGTAAGATGAGTTAACCGTTGGCGCTACATCCTTTACATATACATTTGCTGCTCAAATTCACAATTTTTTGATGTGTCATCTGAAATAATGTCACTTTGGAGAAGCATTATATAAATGTATATTATTTATATGCACTTAATGTTAATATGAGGTGTGCGATTGGAAAGAAACATAAAAGGCACGGCGTTTCCGTTTAAAGTTGTTTAATGTGGGCTTGGCTGTAATAAACGGCTGGCAGGTTTACATTAATATGTGCTTTGGCTCCGCCGAGTTTCTCACAATAAACAGGAGAGTTTATGTATCAGAGCCGAGCTAAAATTTAATTTCTTTATTGCCATTTAAAATTTCTCGACTCGTGTTACTGGAACGTAGCAGTTCTGCGTGGTGAGAAGACACGAGATTGAGAAGCTTGGCCATATGTCTAACGAGGAGGACATCCGAGGTTGGGTTCTACAAGTGGAAAGAGGACAACATTCCAATACTGGTGGTTGTTCCTCTCGAGGAACATCCCAAGTGTTACTTTTTGAGGAGACTCTTGTGCGTCCACATCTCTCTGTCCATCTCTCTGTCCATCTTTACTCACCTAGTGCCCTTCTTTAAGGGATTCCTCCACATATTTGGGGCATGGGGTTTTGTTACAGAACCACAAAGCAGCAATGGCTCGTTGAATTATAATACATGTTTTTACAAATGTCTCGGGGTGAACAAGGTACTTCGGTTTTGTTCTAAATTCGATATTTGCTTTCAGAAATGGCTCTGATAAATTGCAATGTCATAAAAAAAGGTCATGCAGTCATTCCGACACACTCACGTCTTACTCAAATACATCCCTACTAGATCACACCGGTCAGCAGGCGACCTCTGACTGTCCTCTTTTTCCACCTGCAATGCCAACTCTTGCCTCCAAGACTTCTCTAGGGCAGCTCCGGTTCTGTGGAATGACCTACCTTGCCCTATCAGACTCTTCCCTAATCTACAGGCCTTCAAGAAATCCCTCAAAGCCCATCTCTGCCGATTAGATTAACACATTACCGACCTATCCCTCTCCTCGCTTACCCCCACATCATGATAGACGTCACTTCTTCTCCTCACCATTTCTAAAACACTAGTGCTAGACTAGTGAACCTTTAAAACTCCTCTTGTCTTCGTCTACCCCAACTCTTCTAGACTGTAAACTCATTTGAGCAGAACCCGCTACGGGCCCTATTACATTCTTCGCGCAAACGTCAGCGCGTGCGCAAAAATGCATTAACGCGAGGGGCAAAACCCTTTGCGCTGAACGTCTTATTACAATGTCAGGGCAAAAAATGCGCGTATACGTCAACCGCGGGTGAACCTGCGCAAACGCTGAGCGAGCGTATTGTACTGCGCGTCTCCAATACTTAACATTGTGAGCGCAAATGCGTTTGTGCGCTGGTACGCGGATGGTATTACAATCTATGCTCAGTTTGTAACGCGCAGCCGTTGCGCGCATAATTTTAGCAACTCCTAAAAGCTGGTGTTAATGGCAAATTCTATCAACCTGGCCGAAACCAAATACACCAGCCCAAAAAAAAATACGCAGCAAAGTATAGTTACACATTCTACACATACCCAAACTAGGGCTGTGCAATTAATCGCAATCGCAAAAAAATCGCGATTTAAGCACATGCAATTTCTAAATCGCATAAGGCTGCAATTTTATCTATTCATTTTAGGGCTGCGGAAATTAACGTGTTCGGCTCCCTGTAAGCTTTCAGCGGCATGGAGCTTTGGGCGCTCGCAGGGGGAACCATGTGTACAGTCGCGTTCTCGCGGCTCGTCACGTGGTTCCCCCAGGCGAGCGCCCAAGCTCCATGCTGCCGGAAGCTCACAGGGAGCCGAACACGCGGCGCAAAGAGGTGAGCTGGGGCAGTATCCATGAGCTGGGGCAGTATCCATGTGCTGGGGCAGTATCCATGAGCTGGGGCAGTACATCCATGAGCTGGGGCAGTAAATCCATGTGCTGGGGCAGTATATCCATGTGCTGGGGCAGTATATCCATGTGCTGGGGCAGTATCCATGAGCTGGGGCAGTATATCCATGAGCTGGGGCAGTATCCATGAGCTGGGGCAGTATCCATGAGCTGGGGCAGTATATCTATGTGCTAAATCGCAAATAAAATCGCAATCGCAATATTCATTCAAAAAATCGCAATATGATTATTTTGTCCATATTGCACAGCCCTAACCCAAACCAATAAATTTGAGAAGTTGTGCGTGTTTTTTTTATTGATGCAGCATATATGCGCAGATTGACTTTGACAGGCGCAAAAACTTAACGTGAGACAATTGTGGTTCTTAATTCTGATTGGCTGAATCGCTGAAAAAAACGGTCCGCACACTGATTTGTGCGCGCAACGTTGCTGCGCGCGCATATTTTTTGACAGATGAAAAAATGCACGAGGATTGTAATACCAACGTTGATTTACGCGCGTTAACGTTTAACGCTTCGCGCAAAAATTCACGCGTTCCGCGTGCGTTTTTGCGTGAAGACTGTAATAGGGCCCTACATCTCTTATTCCTGTTGCTATGCTTGTTTTAATTCTGTCTCATTCCCTTTGGATATTGTAGAGTGCCATGTTGTGCTGTTGGCGCTATATAAGTGATGGCAGTAATAATAATAAGATACTCAACTCTTGGAAAGTTGTAGAGATCTCCCAGCTGGTTTGTTTCTCGGTAGAGCACATCGATAACAGTTTGGAGTGGAGTTTTGCTCAATGGCTACAGGTATATTTTAGGTCAATGCAATTTGGAAAGTGAGCTATGGGCTGCTTCGGCCATTGTTCTTTTGGATGAACAGTAGTAGTATCACGCAGTAGTAGTTTCCTGCTATTCTGTTATGGGATTGGGTCGTTTTTGAGTGGTTCTCAGACCAAGACGTAGGTAACTCTTGCCTATCGCCAAGCAAAATGTTGTTCTCTGATATTTATACCATAGAAACAACATATTATACTAATGGTTGGGGACACACAAGTGCACTAAGCGCATATGTTGTGACCCCCCCCAGCATCCGTCGTAGCATTTTGATATGTGATGTATGGTGGGTACATTTAACGCATGTTACAACAACGGATGTAGATTTGACCTCCCCTTCAAACCGCTACAATGGATATCAGACGAGTCTACAAAGTGAGAGCCTCCATAGGAGGCTCACGTTTTGTAGAGCTGTGCACACAAATGCTCACACCACGCGGTGGCCACAGCCTTAAAAGGAATAATAATAAAATACGATTTAACAAATACGATCTGTGCGTGTGTAAAATATAAAATTAGAAGGGACAGTTGCGGCTACTGACCCTTATAGGTCGCATGTTCACTGTGTTCTGTTATGGTGATGACCATTCCCAGGAGATCATGGAGTTTGTTACAGTATCACAGCCACAAGTTGACGCTCCTTCCCCCAGGCCGCTCCACCCTGTCATCGGATTTACAAAAGAGCTTCTTCCCAGAACTTGTGTTGATCAGAAATTAAATAAATTATACAGCTAAAGAAAGTGAAAAACCCTTTTGTGAGTCTCAGGGGAGCGTACGGAAAGCGAACGGAAAAAAAACGCTTCCAAATGCTTCTCTACCCAGCAGCTGCAGCCGAGGACTCTAGGGGCCCAGTGTACCATCTAGCAGTCTGTGCTCACAGGTGCTCCCTGCTTTCCTAGTACCAGTTCAGTGACTTTACAGCAGGGCTTTTTGCATTATCACAGTGTCAAGGTTAAAGCTCCAGTGCCCTTATTACAAAAGGGAAATTTGGTCAGCATCGAGGACTGAAAACTAATCTGAGTGCAGCCGGGAATGAAGAAGAACACACGCAAAAAGTGATATTATAAATAATAAAAAAAAATCACAGCAGAGATAGACAGACGAAGGATTGTGGTTCCCATGAATTATAAAGAGGCTCCTGGGTAACTGAACTGCAACCCTTATCACCCTTTGTCCAGCAAGCAGTGGTCATTCTAAGGACCACGTACAGAGAGGGCACATAATAATCTACAGCCAAAAGTGGAGAGTGCAGGAGTATAACACTAACAACTGTGTGGACCTCCAATTCACAGTTTAGATTCTGGACCTAAAATGCCTAAGACACTAGGCCTCAGCTTCCCAAACAATGTAGTGAAGCATCTGTGGCTCATAAGGTCTCGTGGGACGTAGGGCAGACTGTAAGTAGCACTGCAGGCCATGGGTGCTCAAACCGCCCAACTGGTCAACTCTACCCTAAACTGCAACAGACTAGTGGCCTGCTTTAGTTCTTGAGTTGCCAATACCCAACGCAGTACTGCTATTGCCCTTTCTCAGGACCTTTATAAATGCTCACCCCTAGTATACTCTCAGAGACGTTTGCAAAATGAAGACAAATATCCGCAGGCCACGGCTGCTCAAACCACCCGACCGGTCAGCTCTACCCTAGGGGTAGAGCTGAAACAACTACTCAATTATCGTCAACTAATCTACAATGAAAATAGCTGTCAACTATTCTCATTATCGATTAATCAGTTGGTCGATTAATTGGCCTGTATACAACAAACACTCTTTAGAGTCAGACTGAGCTAAATGTTAGTAACCTCAGATGTTACGTTGGTGGTGATTGAAGAAGACGTGCCGGCTGCTTTGCTTGGTATGATTTATTTCTAGGGTTATGTTAGACATAGTTAGTTCGTTTTTATTTAATTTGCAACAGTAGCAGAACTATAGCACAGACCCTGGAATACTGCCACTGGGTGGAGGAGTTGTTCCGCTGATGTTTTATCCATACTTAAAGCTGGAGTCCTGCGCCACCACCCCACTGGCCCTGCCTCTCTCCCTCCGATCGGGAGCTGCCATCTCTCCCTTTGTTCCGGTTCCTACCCCCAAACTCCCTTCCACACTTGGGTCCTGTCTTTTGCCCAAACTCACTTCTTCCCACCTCTGGTCCCAACCCCACTTAGTTTGCTTATGAAATAATTTTAAAGGGACATTCTTCACACCCCAACCACTTTAGCTTATTAAAGTGGTCAGGCTGTGTAGAGTGCCCCGTGTTCTGACATCATCATGTCTACCTGTGCTCGCAGCAGTGTTCGTTTGAGAAGAAAGCAGACATAGGCTTGAGCTGCGCACGCACCATCAATCCATTACTCTGATCAGGCGTCACTTACCTTGTGTGTGAAAAGTACACAAGTTATTCGAGCTGCACAATTTGCATACAGTATATACATTCGAAAGTTACATACACTACACAAATTGTGTAAAGTAGGGGAGGGGTTGATTTTTACATACGGGGTTATTATAGAGAGCACTGAAATGTTGGCGACATGTTCCCTGCGCTTCCCTGCACTTCGGGGAAACAAAGTTCTCCACCGTGCGGTGTATTCAGCATTCCACAAGGTCTCTGAAGTGCAGGGAAAACCCACCGAAAACCTGCTGGAACTGCCAAAAAAACTACGCAGAAAACGCCATAAAAAGTCAATGAGCCACTGATCACAGCGCAGAGCAGCTGCCGGAAAAAGCCAACAAGCTGACGAACGGGGTAGAAAAAAAAACAAAACAGTTTGCTTGAAAGTTTCAAAATTGAAAAGCTGTTAGCAAAAAAAACTACTGAACGAAAATGTCTGTAATTTACATATAAGATTGTATGAATGATAATTAAAAGATCTGTTACAGAAAAAAACGGGAAAAGAATTTTGCTGAAAAAATCTCGAAAAATGCCTAAAAGATCCAAAAAAAATCTTTAAATAAGAGACTTTTTTTACTACAGAATAAAATAATAAATGGTTTATTAGATATTGGATTAGAAACCGGGAATATTTTTAACATTAAATCGTATGGGATTTGCCTGAATAAACCTGCCGAATGAAGACTACACCAAACAGCAGGGCACTTCGGCAACTTTTCACTGCTGTTCAGTGACTCTGAATAGATAAACCATTGCTTCTCTATGGGGGACAGGCACCGTACATGCAGGCAGTTTGCTAAAATTTGATCCTAAGCATACCACCTCATCAGAGAAGCATGGTGGTGGTAGTGTCATGGCGTGGGCATGTATGGCTGCCAATGGAACTGGTTCTCTTGTATTTATTGATGATGTGACTGCTGACAAAAGCAGCAGGATGAATTCTGAAGTGTTTCGGCCAATATTATCTGCTCACATTCAGCCAAATTCTGCAGATCTCATTGGACGGCGCTTCACAGTGCAGATGGACAATGACCCAAAGCATACTGCAAAAGCAACCAAAGAGTTTTTGAAGGGACAGAAGTGGAATGTTATGCAATGTCCAAGTCAATCACCTGACCTGAATCCCATTGAGCATGCATTTCACTTGCTGAAGACAAAACTGAAGGGAAAATGCCCCAAGAACAAGCAGGAACTGAAGACAGTTGCAGTAGAGGCCTGGCAGAGCATCTCCAGGGATGAAACCCAGCGTCTGGTGATGTCTATGTGCTCCAGACTTCAGGCTGTGATTGACTGCAAAGGATTTGCAACCAAGTATTAAGAAGGGAAAGTTTGATTTATGATTATTATTCTGTCCCATTACCTTTGGTCCCTTAACAAGTGGGGGCACATCTGCAAACTGCTGTAAGTCCTACACCGTTCACCTGAGTTGGATGTACATACCCTCAAATTAAAGCTGACAGTCTGCAGTTAAAGCACATTGTGTTTGTTTCATTCCAACTCCATTGTGGTGGTGTATAGAGCCAAAGATGTTAGAATTGTGTCCATGTCCCAATATTTCTGGATTTGACTGTATGAGTCTCAGTGAGCCAGGGGCCTGGGTAAAGCTGATATGTGCGCTGAATCCTGGCGGTATTATACAGGCCTGATAGAAGGGCTAGTGCAAGCATGTGAATAAATAAAAAAAAGGTAAAAATAGTGTAAACCCATAAACCCAGCCAATCAACATAAACAAGCAGACACATACAAAAAAAAAAATAAGAAAGAGAGAAAGACGTTGCCTTGGGCTAGCTTTTAAACCATGGTCATTTTTTCACCCAGAGGAAACATAAACCATTTCTGTCAGAGGCAGTATAGGGACAGCGCGTTATATGAATCATGCCACAAGCTAGGTTGATAACCTATGGGGTGACATCCTTATCACAATACTCTGGGAGATAGGACACTTTGTTACTGTCACTGATCAGTGGGATTGGTGAGGCTTCTGGAGCAACAAGGGGCCTTAAACACTGCTCGGAGAGAAAAATCAAGCTGTTTTCGAGTGTGGCAAAAAATAATAATAATATATATATATAATTGATGTTTTTCCTCCTGCACTAAAATGCTATCTTTGTAACGATTGTCCGAATAGTAATATCCTGGGAAGGATGCGTCTGAACTCCACCAGCAAAGCAATTAGATATTTATCTCCGTTAATTGTTGGCGGATATAAAAATGTAAAATCGTTAAGGCTTTTATTTGCTGGAAAGGCATTATAACAAATGTCAGATGAATTTCTCCGACACAACTACTAATTACAAAATAACACTGCGTTTGATAGTTTGGGGGATTTTGTAGCATTGAAACAGATGTTTAGCGTTGAAATGATCTGCTAAATGAGTGCCAATCTGTCTGCGTTAATTCAAATGTTTAACGCAAAATCATCTATACTATTAGGAAATTCCTTTGGCAATATAATTACGGATCTCTATTGTTTTGGGGTTTTTTCTCTTCTTCTATGAGTTCCGGGGACCTACTCTCTCCAAATTCTGCTCCTCCCACTGGATAAACAGTTACATGTGTACATAAAACTTGTGTACATCAAACTATAGGCCCCGAAATGCAACCGAACACTGAAATTCAGCGTGCCATTTCAGGGCCATTCTAATATTCAGAGAGCAGGCAATTCGCCAAATTCGGGCGAATTGCCTGCACGTACAGCACCTGTTCGAGGGCAGTGAAATCCCCATACAGAAGCAATGGTTCATCTATTCAGAGAACACCGAACAGCAGTGAAAAGTTGCCGAAATGCCCTGCTGTTCGGTGGTTTCGTTCGACAGGTTTATTCAGGCGAATCCCATAGGCTTCAATGTTAAAAATATTCCCATTTTAATTCAATATCTAATAAACCGTTTATTATTTTATTCCGCTGTAAAAAGTTTCTTTATTTTTTATTATTTTTTTTATTTTCTCAGCATTTTTTGGGATTTTTTCAGCAAAATAATTTTTTCCGATTTTCTTTAGATAGCGTTTTTTTTTCTGTAAAATAACTTTTTATTAATATTCATGGGACCTTATATGTTAATTCCAGACATTTTCATCAAGTATTTTTTTTGCAAACCGCGCTTCAAATTTTGAAACTTTCAATAGCTTTTGTTTTTTTACCCCGTTCGTCGGCTTGTCGTATTTTTTTCGGTGGCTGGTTTGCGCTGTGTTCGGCGGACGAGTTCAGCGGGTTTGCGAAGGATCATCGGGTACGTTCGGCGGGCTTTCTGCAGTGTTTCGGATCGTATCGGCGGGTATTTCAGCAGATTTTCAGATCTGATCCCTGCACTTCGGGGACATGGTCTGCGGTGAATGCTGAATTTACTGCAGGGTCGGCGAATTTGACTCCCTGAAGTGCGGGGAACGAAAGAGCACTGAAAATCCAGTGGAATGTCAGTGCTTTTTGAATAACCCTGCATGGTCGTAGAGGAGAGACGTGCTGATTAGCTGCTCTGATTGGGTTTCCAACCTGCTTCTCCTCAGCTGTAGAGCAGAGACGTTGAAGCTGAGAAACACTTTGTAGCAATTGCATATTTTACATCAGTGATGGCGAATCTTGACACTCAAGATTAAGCCCTATTACGTTCTTCATGCAAAAACGCACTCGGAACGCGTGAATTTTTGCGCGAAGCGTTAAACGTTAACGCGCATAAATCAACGCTGGTATTACAATCCTCGCGCATTTTTTCATCCGTCAAAAATTGACGCGCGTAAAACGGACGCGCAAAAATGCGGGCTCAGCAACATTGCGCGCAGAAATCAGTGTGCGGACTGTTTTTTTCATGCGATTCAGCCAATCCGGATTAAGAATCACAATTGTCTCACGTTAAGTTTTTGCGCCTGTCAAAGTCAATCTGAGTATATATGCTGCAGCAATAAAAAAAACACGCACAACTTCTCCATTTTATTGGTTTGGGTATGTGTAGAATGTGTAACTATACTTTGCTGCGTGTTTTTTTTTTGGGCTGGTGTATTTGGTTTCGAGCAGGTTGATAGAATTTGCCATTAACACCAGCTTTTAGGAGTTGCTAAAATTATGCGCGCAAAGGCTGTGCATTACAAACTGCGCATAGATTGTAATACCATCCGCGTAGCAGCGCACAAACGCATTTGCGCTCACAATGTTAAGTATAGGACAAGCGAAGTACAGTAAACTCGCGCAGGTTCACCCGCGGTAGACGATTACGTGCGTTTGTTGCGCTGACATTGTAATACGAGATTCTGCGCAAAGGGTTTTGCCCCTCGCGTTAATGCATTTTTGCGCACGCGCTGACGTTTGCGTGAAGAATGTAATAGGGCCCCAGATGTTTCTGAACGACTTGTCCCAGGATGCTCAGGCAGCCTTAAGTGTGATGTAGCATCATGGCACATGTAGTTCCGAAAAATCTGGGATGCCAAGGTTCTCCATCACTGTTCTACATTGACAGATGACATTGTTACAGTCACAGCGGTTTAACTTTAACGCAAAACGTTTGTTTTTCTTTGATTGACAACCAAAACATAGCTATTCAACGTAGCGGGTTCTTTGCATTCCAGAGGATGAAAGACATCATTAAGAAGTAAACAGATAACAAGATAATTTTTTGTAGATCCACTGAGGTAAACACGAGAGATCCTACTGAGCACAGATTACATTATTACCGCACAAAACTGCACTTCTCTACGTCTTTGTTTTATTCCATGCCTTTGTCCCGTAGCAAGTCATTTTCCATTTCTACAGGAAAGAAACAACTTTAATGACTTTATTGTGCTGGGATGCATAAATAAAGAGATCAGAATGGCAGTATGTGTCTATTTTCTGACAAGCGTATTATGCTTCGGAAAAAATTTCACTAACGCTTTTTAGAGATCCCTCTTCAATAAAATATAGGAGGGGTTGATGGCGCGCCTTGTAAGAGTTCATACATTCTTCTTGAATATTTGTACCTTGGTGTTTTCTTTGGATAAAAAAAAAAAATGTGCTCTCGCAGGAACCAGAAGCTGTCACATTCCTCTCCATCGTTTGTTTTTATTGTATAATTGTGGAGCAGCAAATGTGGCCTCAACCTAACTCCTAATCACTTTCATGTGCACTTCTGGAATTCTTTGGTAGATAATGCTGTCACTGGCCCTCCTGTTACTTCTAAATTGATGGAACGGACAATAGAAATGTAACACATCCACATGTTTACTTGTTTTAAGCATTGCATTAAAAATGAAACATATGACACCAAGACCACCACCCCCACCCACGCAGCGCATTTCCTTTAGGAGGTCAACATCTAAGTTCCTTAATGAATTCAAATCAAACAATATGTCTGCTTCCCAGTTATTCGATTTACCCTATTATTCTTTTCTTCAAAATTCTAGGAATTTTTAAAAATCACATGTAGAAGAATTCTGTCAGGTCATAACACCACATATTGATCAACCTGTCTGCTATCTGTTTTTTTCTAAACTAAAGTAAATCTATCCTTTTCTATCTATCATCTACCTAGCTATCTATCCATTTAACTTGCTACCCATCTATGCCTGTATATAGCTATCTACCCATCTATATAGTTATTTATTTACCCATCTATATCACTAGCTATCCATCTATCCATATATCTAGCTGTCTATCTACCCATCTATGCATCTATATAGCATTCTATCCAACTACTCATCTATCTAGCTATCTATCCATCTACACTTCTGTCTCTCTATTCATCTAATGATCTCTCTATCTATTAATCTACCCACCCATCTAAATAGCCTATATATGCAACTACCCATATATCTAGCTACCCATTTATCTAGCTGTTCATCTAACCATCTATATAGCTATCTATCTACCTACCTACGCATCTATCTATCTATCTATCTATCTATCTATCTATCTATCTATCTATCTATCTATCTATCTACCCATCTATCTATCTATCTATCTACCCATCTATCTATCTACCTATCTATCTATCTATCTATCTATCTACCCATCTATCTATCCATCTACCATCTATCTATCCGTCCATCTACCCATCTATCTATCTGTCCATCTACCCATCTATCTAGCTGTCCATCTACCCTTCTATCTATCCATCTACCATCTATCTATCCGTCCATCTACCCATCTATCTATCTGTCCATCTACCCATCTATCTATCTGTCCATCTACCCATCTATCTAGCTGTCCATCTACCCTTCTATCTATCCATCTCCCATCTATCTATCTGTCCATCTACCCATCTATCTATCCATCTACCATCTATCTATCCGTCCATCTACCCATCTATCTATCTGTCCATCTACCCATCTATCTAGCTGTCCATCTACCCTTCTATCTATCCATCTCCCATCTATCTATCTGTCCATCTACCCTTCTATCTATCTGTCCATCTACCCATCTATCTAGCTGTCCATCTACCCTTCTATCTATCCATCTACCATCTATCTATCCGTCCATCTACCCTTCTATCTATCTGTCCATCTACCCATCTATCTAGCTGTCCATCTACCCTTCTATCTAT
This sequence comes from Leptobrachium leishanense, assembly GCA_009667805.1. Lineage (NCBI taxonomy): Eukaryota > Metazoa > Chordata > Amphibia > Anura > Megophryidae > Leptobrachium > Leptobrachium leishanense. The sequence goes on from CM019071.1 coordinate 10,855,445, forward strand.
CCATCTCCCATCTATCTATCTGTCCATCTACCCATCTATCTAGCTGTCCATCTACCCATCTATCTATCCATCTACCATCTATCTATCCGTCCATCTACCCTTCTATCTGTCCATCTACCCATCTATCTAGCTGTCCATCTACCCTTCTATCTATCCATCTCCCATCTATCTATCTGTCCATCTACCCATCTATCTAGCTGTCCATCTACCCTTCTATCTATCCATCTCCCATCTATCTATCTGTCCATCTACCCATCTATCTAGCTGTTCATCTACCCTTCTATCTATCCATCTACCATCTATCTATCCGTCCATCTACCCTTCTATCTATCTGTCCATCTACCCATCTATCTAGCTGTCCATCTACCCTTCTATCTATCCATCTCCCATCTATCTATCTGTCCATCTACCCATCTATCTAGCTGTCCATCTACCCTTCTATCTATCCATCTCCCATCTATCTATCTGTCCATCTACCCATCTATCTAGCTGTCCATCTACCCTTCTATCTATCCATCTACCATCTATCTATCCGTCCATCTACCCATCTATCTAGCTGTCCATCTACCCATCTATCTAGCTGTCCATCTACCCTTCTATCTATCCATCTACCATCTATCTATCCGTCCATCTACCCTTCTATCTATCTGTCCATCTACCCATCTATCTAGCTGTCCATCTACCCTTCTATCTATCCATCTCCCATCTATCTATCCATCTACCATCTATCTATCCGTCCATCTACCCATCTATCTAGCTGTCCATCTACCCTTCTATCTAGCTGTCCATCTACCCACCTATCTAGCTGTCCATCTAACTATCTATCTAGCTGTCCATCTACCCATCTTTATAGCTAGCTATCTAACCAACCATCTATTGGCAATGTTACAAAGTTGGTGCTACCTTAACAAGAGTTATTGTAAACTTTAGGGATGCACCGATACCACTTTTTTAAGACCGAGTACGAGGACCAATACTTTTTAAAAGTACTCACCGATACCGAGTACCGATACTTTTCTTTAATGTCATGTGACGCTTTCCAATAAGAACAGACCATATAAAAATGCCCCCAGCTCACATGTATATCCCCCCGATATATATATATATTCATACTGCCCCAGCTCACACATGGATATGCCCCAGCTCACACATGGATTTGCCCCAGCTCACACATGGATTTGCCCCAGCTCACACATGGATATGCCCCAGCTCACACATGGATATGCCCCCCAGCTCACACATGGATATTGCCCCCAGCTTATGGATATGCCCCCACAGCTCACACATGGGTATGCCCCCAGCTCACACATGGGTATGCCCCCCAGCTCACACATGGGTATGCCCCCCAGCTCATGGATATGCCCCCCCAGCTCACACATGGGTATGTCCCCCAGCTCATGGATCCCCCCGCGATGATACTTACCTTCCTGAGCGCCGCCGGGAATGTCTCCGCACGTGCGCTCGTTGGAAGGACCCCAGCCGCGACCATGTGGGACCATGTGATCGCGGCTGGGGTCCTTCCAACGAGCGCACGCGGGGAAACTTTCCCAGCGTCGCTCAGGAAGGTAAGTATCATCGCGGAGAGCAGCTGCAGGCCTGTCTGAATGTTCTATCGGCATTCGGACAGGCCCTGCAGCTGCTCTCCGCTCTTACTTACCTTCCTGAGCGACGCCGGGAAAGTTTCTGCGCGCGCGCTCGTTGGAAGGACCCCAGCCGCGATCACATGGTCCCACGTGTTCGCGGCTGGGGTCCTTCCAACGAGCGCACGTGCGGAGACATTCCCGGCGGCGCCCAGGAAGGTAAGTATTGCGTCTGAGAGCTCCAGAGGCGGCTGTCCGAATGCCGATAGAGCATTCGGACAGCCGCCGCAGCCCCTCGGATGCCGGCAAGCCGGCTCAATGCCGGCTTCCGGTATCGGAAAAAATATCGGGGGTACTGCACGAGTACCAAGTACTCCTGCAGTACCCAGTATCGGCCCCGATACCGATACTAGTATCGGTATCGGTGCAACCCTAGTAAACTTAACAACTCCATAGACTCTAATGGCTCAGGTAAGTTTACAAAGGTTAGCACCAACTTTGTAATGTAGCCCATTATAGCAAGCTATCCATCTATCTAGCTATCTAGCGACTCATGAAATTTGTATACGTGTAGCCCAGTAGGATACCCCTTTGACTTTGGAACATTTCATATCCTTTGGGCCATGAGCTCAGGGAGGTGTTGGAATCATTACTTAGTTTCCCCAGTCTTTCATTCTTTAGCAAGATGCTACCTTGGTCTGCAGACCTACTGAGCTTCCAGACCTCTGTTGCATGAACTATAATGAGGACTAAAAGCAAGACTTCCCACCCGTGCCGTACATCTCTGTAAACTGAATAAGATGCGATCAAAAATATATATATAGACTCTGTGTGTTGATAGAGAAAAGCTGGATGGACGTGTCAGCCTTGGACGGTGATACAGAGTAGCTGTGTGTTGACACTAGCAAGTGGTGCAGAAAAGCTGAGGAGGTCTACAAACCTTGGGAGATGAAACAAAACAGTTTGGGTATAAAGCCACGTATGGGAAATGGTACAAAAGAGCCGGGTAGACATGCCAACACGTGTGCAGAAGACCTAGGTAGTGTAAAGATAGGTAGATAGCTAGATGTAGTCTATCTATCTACTCACAAAAGCAAAGTATATTTACTTGTGGTCCAGTAAGGATACCCATTAGACTTTGAAATATTTTGTATCCTATGGGAGATAAAACAACTGGGTAGAAAGTCAAGTATGGGAAATGATGCAAAATAGCTGTGTAGACAAGCAAACGCTTGCAGAAGACCTACCAAGTGTAAAGATAGACTACACCCACCAAGGTCTTCTCTCGATCACTCTTTTCCAATCAGTTCTGATGTTACATAAGCACGGCGTGACCTCATAGAAATATTTTTAAATCCCATCTTTTTTATCCCAGGTAATAGGTTAAAGATCCAGTAACTAAAACTACTGAATAGTTCCAATTATTAATATAGGGTGACACTCAAGTGAAGCACGACGGCACCCCAATTGCAATCGGCTTATAAATAACTGCATACCCAGATATGTGAACAGAGCTTCCGATGAGCCTGCATCATGGTCTCCTCCACGATGCACTGTGACTGAATAGCTGTAACGGGCGCTATAATGCTCACACTGGAGTAGCGTAGTTGGGATCGTAATGGACAGAATTATCAGATACCAGGTTACAGAGCAGAATGTGTTAATTGACCTGATCTCCCTATCCAGGGAGTGTAACGACAAGCCTGAGTAGCACCTAAGCTCAAATGGTTTCGAGACCAAAAGATCGCTTAGTGCAGACACATAAACTTCAGTCAACTGTAACTATAACCTGGGTACATGAGTATAGTTATTAACACAGCGGTTTATACACAGAGTATTGATGCGGTTTATACACAGGGTATTGTTGCGGTTGATGAATTGTGCAGACTGCAGGGCAGTCACACAATCTGCAGACTTAATGGTTTGGTTGCAACGAACAGGGCAGAATGCAAACTGCTGGTAAATACCCCTGATCTCCTTGAACGGCAGATAGTAACACAATTGGATGCCTTGTGATTAGGACTAAAACCAGACAATCAACTCAGCTGCGGCCAAAAGCGAGATGTGGGTTCGCCAAGGTGGCGGGTAGACCCCCAACCAAGACACATGCGGTGAAACATAAAACCGCTATGCAGAACACCAACAGGGAATCAGCAAATAGAATAGTCAAACGAAAGCCGGGTCGAAAACGTCAGCAGGATCCTCAGACAGAAACGGGTTGGCAACTGGTAATCAAAGCACAATAATCAAGCGATGCGGGAACTAAACTCCACGTCAGGGTGCTAAGCAATCTCTCGTGCCCTGCTTTAAACCCGGCGGCTCCTCGTGACCACGCCAGGCCCTGCCCCCTCAGACACCGATCGGCCATCACCAAGTGCTGGCACCCGATCAACCAGTGACCCAGAAGCGTGTCCAGACCCCCCATACAGCGCTGCGGGGGCTGGGGCGTAACAATAGCAGGTGTTCATCTAGGGCAGTGACAGCAAAACATGGCACCCCAGATGTTTCTGAGCCAACATTCGCCATCACTGATCTAGAGCATTAGTCAGCAACCTTGGCCCTCCAGTTGTTTCAAAACTACATCTTCCATGATGTTCAGGTAGTCAGTAGATTGACTGAGCCTCATGGGCAAAATAGTTCCAAAACCTCTGGGGGGGGGGGGCCGGAGTTGCGCCCCCTGATCCAGAGAGGATATGCTGTGCACGTAATGGAGCATGTAGGGGCATCCGTCTTTGATGGCTTCCCTGCGAGGATGGGATTATCAACTAGAAAAGGACATGGGACCTCCTCGGACCATATCTCTGGACGGGCATATTTGATGACAATGCTTAAAGTATCCCGTTTAAAAAGATCTTATCTATAATTCATTTTTGTTGTCGTTTAGCTCCTTTTAGTGACCCTCTCTGTGCTTCATGGAGTAGTCAGCCTAGTTTAGAGAACCTTGGTTAAAAATGAATGTGCCTGCCAGTTTATGAAGGCTTTTTATACTCTTTTTTGATGGCTTTGCTCATTACGTTTTATAGATGTCAGTCTGTATGTTATAATCTTTTTTACATTTTGTATTTTAACAGACTAAGCAAGATCAATTTTCTTTTATAGTGAGTTTTTTTATGGTACTGTACAGTAAATTAGAAAGCGAGCATCCTATTTCCCCGGGGTATTTTCCATTCTTTTGTCTGTGTGCAAAATATTAGCAGATAAGTTCCTTGTGATTTTTTGATTGTACTCTACGCGCCGTCGCCTGCTGCAGGAACACAAGGTATCGCAAGTCTCGTTAGTGTTTTTCGATGGGAGAAATGTAACGACTAGATTGAATTTATTTCAGTGCGTTACCATCAGCGAATGAGAAATCACATTGATTTATTAAACAGAGCTGCTTAAACGAAGGATTAAGAAAGCAATATGATCTTACAAGGGCCAAGTCGAGGGGAAGACGCAGGAATGCAGTTCCTCCACTATTTTTGCAGAGGGAACTGAGTTCCCATTGGTTACACACACTAGTGTAAAGTAGGGATGAGCCGAACACCCCCAAGTTCGGTTCGCATTCGAACTCGAACTTTTCAAAAGTTCGAATTCGAACACGAACTCAATACAAGTCAATGGGACTCAAAAGTTTGATTTTTAGAGTGCCCTCCAAGAGGGCATATATGCAATATATTTGCCATAAAAGGTGTATGGGGGTCCGGGTAGTGCCCTGGAGGACAGGAAACAAGGACAAAAAGTTTTAAAAAAGCATTCTTAAAGGGACAGTGAGTTTTCCTTGAAATAAGGGTTAAAAAGAAAAACGAAAAATTCCTTCAAATATCGTGCCTAGGAGGTCCCTATAACCTGCCCGTGAAGTGGCGGATTTGTAGGATGTATGGAAACATCGCCATCACAGACCCACACACGACACCTAGCACTCCCAGTCTGCATACAATGTATCAAATTCATGAGACCGGACTTATTAGAAGCACATGTTATTTCCAAACACTAATTAAACACCTGTTGTTTACGCCGTTTGAGAGCACAGGTCATTTAGAGGTGAGAATCTTTGCACCTAGACATTAGTTTTTAATTCAATATCTAATAAACCGTTACTTATAATATTCTGCAGTAAAGAGTCTCTTTATTTCTAGATTTTTTTGTATTTTTTAAGCATTTTTTATAGTTCTTTTTAAAAAAAAATAATTCGAACTCGAGCCGAACACGCCAAATATTCCAAGTTCGCGAACTTTCAAACTGCCGATGTTCGAATCGAACTCCGAATTGAACGAACCGAACAGCTCATCCCTAGTGTAAAGCTTTTATTTAGGCGTCCAATCATATCGCTCCCTGTTAAGTCACAATAAATATAGGATTTATCATGTATTTTAGGTGAAATCCACTTATATATAAAAACATATCAGAGTTGAGTGTGTATTTGTGTAAAGTGAAGATGATAGGTGCTAATGGGATGGAAATTTTGGTGAGTGCCCAAACTCCTTTTTTTAATGAAATGACCGGTACGATTTTACTGTTTTTACTATGAAAAACCATTAACGTGGTCGTTCATAGAGCCGGTACCATCATATATATCCTACACAAAGTATAGGATGAACAAAAACAGTAACTGCATAGAAAGACTAATTTACTGCTTGATTAAAATCCTGAAAAAATAAAAATAGAACACATGTCTTTCATGGACAAGAATACCCCACAGTGTATGCCACTTCTAATTTTAACCAGAAGATCAGTACCAAAAATGTAAAATATATATATATATATAATCATATATAAGCCAAAAATAATCCGCACGACCGACAAGCAAAAACGAAAAGTAAGTACTTTTATTTAATGACTGATGTTTCGGTTCTCGCAAACTTCTTGAGGGTACATTGAAAAAAGTTTGTGAGAACCTAAAATGTCGGTCGTTCTATGATTTTGGTCAGTATAGCGTCAAGACCTGTAGAAGAGAGGATACACTCTCGAAAGCTTGTCTTTTAAATGTAACGTTAGTCCAATAAAAAAGGTATCACTATGCACTGCTACACTCTGGTGATTTTGGCATCTGTACTAACATGGTTTATCTAATCTACACTATATATATATATATATATATATATATATATATATATATATATATACACACACACCCAGGACATACTTGAAAACAAGAGAAATCACAAAGTATCCTTCCTGGTAAAATACTTTATAAATATATATATATGTATAGTTTAATATTGCAGAGGACATTTACACATCGCAGCAATTCAAAGAACTGCGTCACAGAGCTCATGTGCTACATTCCCCATATGCAGCACAGAACTCTGGGTAAGACATACAAATGACGTATATATATATATATACTCGCTGTAAGTGGCGCGTGTCAGATATCAGTTGGATATTTTTCTCATACCTAGAGTTACACCTATCACTAAAAAAAATTGCATCACCTTAAAAATATCACGATAAAACGATAAGAAAAAATAAAATCTTCACCCAGGAACACGTTTACACCAGAATACTGTGAACGATGGATAAGATGGGTCATTAATTGTTTTTCGCAACCTTCAAAGTCCATTAACCCATACACTGAATCACCATAAAGGGGATACATTCAGGGAATGCATAGGGTGGCATCACGTTGTGAATTCTTGTTCCACATATTTATACAAATGGATCCCAGCATTCATAAGAAGGTCATTTTATTGTCATACACGGATATAAAGCCCACACTTGTAAACTTCGGTGCTCTTTGCACATGGTCTGTTTTTTAACCCTTTAACGCCGCAGGACGTTCCATGACGCCCTGGCGGCAGGCGGGCTTTGAAGACGCGGGGCGTACCCGGCCCCTCCCTGCAGCCTGCGCGCGCTGACTCGTGGCGCGCGTCATTGCCTGCACAGGGATGGCCTGTAATCAGGCCGTCCCCTGCAACCAATGACGCGCACTGTGCGCCGGCTGCGGGGAGGGCTCGGAATCAGTGCCGCGCGATGGCACCTGTCGGCGGGGCGTACCTGTATGCCTCGCCGGCGAAAAATCGACCCCTTAAGGGCGCCACCCCTGCGTCCTTAAGGGGTTAAATAAGTAAAATGACCTACAATGCAACAATATAATAATAATAACAATAAACAAATGTATTGCAATATACACTGCCCGACCAAGAAAACCCAACAAATCAACACCGACCGTACAAACTTGCTATGATCTGTGGTTGCTTCAGTTGGGCTGGTCTAGGTTCAGCAATGCCCCCCCCACCCCAAAAAAAAATGAGGTCATGTGACTCCCTGAATATACTGAATGAGCAGGTTTTTCCATCAGTGGGTTTTTTCTCCCCTGATGGCACAGCGGGCATATTCAAAGATGGCAATGTCAGGATTCATCGGGCTCAAATTGTGCAAGAGTGGTTCAGGGAGCATGAGGCATCATTTTCACACCGCACAGTCCAGACCTTAACCCCATTGAGGTTAATCTTTGGGATAATGTGCTGGAGAAGACATTATGCCGCGCTGAGACTCTCCCATCATCAATACAAGAGCTTGGCCACAAATTAATGCCACTCTGGACGCAAATAAAGGCTGTGACATCGCATGAGCTTATTGAAATGTCACGGCGAATGCGTGCCGCAATCACAGCAAAAGGCGACACAACCAGACATTAGAGTGTGTGACTCTTTTCGGTCAGGCAGTATATATTGGTTAAACTCTGCCACAGCAAATCATTATGGGCAAGAATGTCCCAAAAGAGCATCATGCTCACTATACCCAAGAAAATTCATATAGGGAACTCAGTTTAGTTTGCTTTATTCTTATATCATTAAAAATAATAATGCCAAAATGTTCTTGAACCCAGGACATACTTGAAAACGAGAGAAATCTCAACGTATCCTTCCTGCTAAAATACTTTATAAATAAATAAATGAATAAAATACATTACAGGTTGTTCGTAAGTTAAATCAAAATTAAATAATTCAAGTTAATATTTAATTAGGCATTCCTTTAAAAGTTTGTTGCAAATTACGAGTCACCATTGTTCACTATTGTTCTTCTAAAATGTCGGTGCTTTATTTCTACAAATGAAGTTCAGAGAATTTTCTTCTTTTTGTTATTTCGTTGATTATTTTATTTCCGTTCGATCGTGCCATCGAGTACGCGTTCGCTTTTTTAAATATTGAATAATGGTGAGAGCGTTCTAAATCTCCCATTTAAGTAAAGAAGGAATGCGGAGAAAAAATATTTCCTTCATTTTTCCCATTTAATAACCATTACATCACTGTGTTTATTAAGTGATAGTTTAAATAAAAAAGTGCCTGGGAAACTAATTTTTCTGGTATTTCCTGATATTAGTCTGTTGTCCAGCTTCGTAATTAATTATTTTAACATTTTAGAATGTTCTTTCTCAAACATACAAGGCTGGGGAAAACACTGGAGTTATTTCTGTGTCTATGAACGCAGGGTTTAAACGGTCATTCGAGTGAATGCTAGCAAGGGAGAGATTTAAAAGATTATTTTCTTGGATTTTTTTGTTTCTTTACAAATATTTCCAGAAAACATTAGTTGCCAAGAAGAGTCTTAAAATGGAAAAATAACATTGATCCCCAGAATTCAAACTCAAACACTATTGTCCGTGCATTGTGAATCCATAAAATAACAGATCCCATGGACCGAATCACTTTTAGGCAAAAAAAATGTAAGTTTTTTTTAAAATCGTTTTTTCTTTATTCTGTAACAGCCCTTTTTATTATCATTCATTGGATTTTATATGTAAATTCCAGACATTTTTGTTCAGTAGTTTCTTTACAAACAGCGTTTCCATTTTCAAACATTCAATCATAATGTTTTTTCATTACCACGTTCGTTGGCTTTTTCCGGCAGCTGGTCTGCATTGTGATCGGCAGCTCATCGGCTTTTTCCGATGGGTTTGGCATGTTTTTTGTGTCGGGTTTTCCCTACACTCCGGGGAATCTGCGGTGAATGCTGAATTCACTGCAGGGAGGGAAACTTTGATTCCCCGAAGCAGCTTCCACTAGGCAAGCTAGGCAACCGCCTAGGGCGCACTGCCACCTATGGGCGCAGCCGGCCCCAACCTGGGTTCCATTATTGTACCCCTTCCTCATCGACCCCTGCTAGTGGCGCAGAAGGTGAGTGTCTTATGGTGACGCACAGGTATCACCAGATGACATGTGGGCACCACATGAGGCAGATGAAAGAAAGAAAGAGGCACAGAGGAAAGGTTGAAAAGAAAGGGGCGAAAGAAAGGGGGCACAGACCTATCCCGGGCCCAACCAGTGGAGGGGTAAGGTGGGCACCGAATGACCGTGTGTGTAGTCGTTATCCCCCGCAGTGTGTGTGTGTGTGCATTTCAACAGTTGACAATTTTTTTTGGGGGGGCTGGGCTTGCCTAGGGCGCAAAATTGGCTAGCACCGGCCCTGCCCCAAAGTGCAGGGAAGTGCGGGGAATGAGAGAGCACCGAAATATCGGCGACATTTCGGTGCTCTCTGAATAACCCCTTATGTAAAAATCAGCCCCTCCCCTACTTTTTCTCATACACAATTTGCTTACATCCAGTGACCTCTTGGCCAAGCATATCCATATCAAGGAATCTCCCACAGATTTACACCCATATCCAGAAAATGCTAGGTTCCAACTTTTATTACCACCTAGCCTCAACAGGAAGTGCAATGCGAAGTGATAGTTGAAGTGCAAGTATCGGGTCCAGGAGTCCATAGGACTCCATCTTTGCGAGCTCTTGCCCGTTGGATCGGCTGGGTCGTTGATTAATAGCGGTGGGAGACTGAGAAATATTTTTCCGGAGTCTCATTCTGCTCCCGGCAAGAGGAAGTCGCGGATCTCCACCGCCGGATGAGACCTGAGTGTTGGATTTTTTCACTTATTTTGTTTGTTGTATTAAGTGATTCTGCAAAAACAGAAATACCGTCTCCAGAATAGAAGAATAACCACCTTATTAAAGCTTGCGCTTCTATTTCATGGCACAAAGTAACACCTCTTATTCAAAGGATACAAAGTTTAGGAGATGTTAGTCTACAGTATGGTGGGCGCAGGTAAGTGATATACTCGAGGCACAAGCACAACTTGCAGCAAGAGTGGGAGAGCCATTCCTGCTGATAAGATAACTTCTAGAGATGTTGGGCCATATTACAATCCTAACGTAACCTGTGTGCGCGTTAGCTCTGGAGGCCCTAGCGTGGGCGCACCATATTACAATCCAAACGCTAACGGGTTAAAAAACCCGTTAGCGATTCGGATCTTGCACTTTTCAGCGCGAGCTTACTGTACTTTGCGCTCCCTATGGTTATCATGCGAAGTGTTAATTAGCGTTAGGATTACAAAGTCCTAACGTTAATAAAGTCCCGCTGCGGTTAACTCGAACGTTACTCCCAACTAGGACCTGGTGCTAACTGATACAGCTTCTGTGGAATCCATCAGCACCAGCAGAAAATCCCCCTAAAAATCCAATACTCACCTCCCATTCTGCAGTGAGAACAGCGGCTCCATCTGCCTCTTCTTGCCACCGGGAGCAGAGAGAGACCGGGGGGAAAAAAGTCCCCCAGTCTCCCTCTGCATATCACTGTGCCGACCTGCCGGATCTCGTGAGGCGAGATCCTGCAGGTCATGTGACCGGCAGTGTTAGCCTAAATGGAGTCCTATGTATTAGCCCCTGCACCGTAATAGCACGCTAACGCAGGGACGCTAAGGAGAAACCTGCAGGCGCAGGTTTTTTCTCCTTAGTGTCCCCGCTTTAACGGGATGTTTGTAATATGGCCCATTATGTATAATGCCTCAAGAGTTTATCTTACGGATAGCATTGGAATAGGGCCCTAAGGCTAGTGTCAGACGAGCATCTTTGGAGAGCAGAAGGAATGTCCGTGAGAGTGGACGTTCCTTCCACTCGATGCCCATCTGGCCACCTCGCTGATCACCCACAGTGCGCTCAGCACTGCAAAGCGCGATCCTCCTATGGAGAATCGCGCTTTGCAGCTCCGTCAACGCACGTCCTAGCGCCTTGCCGGAGAGGCTTGGATAACGGACGCTTGTCAACAAGCGCGCACAAGCATGTGGACGGCCCCGTTGCAGCGTCACAACGCTGCGACAGACGCTGGTAAGCACGTCAGTATGGGCGCACATAGCGCGCTCGTCTGACGCCAGCCTAAATGTTTGGGGGATTTTTTCTGACGGCAGAGTCCCTTTAAGTTTTCGGCTGTTGCTGCATTGCACCGCAAGATGACCTCGAAACGGGACAATCAGTCTACCGTCTGTCAACTTGACTTTTTACATTTCATGAAAATTTTAAATCTCCCCAAGTAATGGCGAAGAGATTCGCTTCAATATGACAAAAATCTAATATTAGAAGGCTGAAGTTGGCTGATTTGTCAGGACATCAGAGATAATGGAAGTGCAGATTTGGCTCTGCGCTACCATCGCAGAGATTATTGGTCTCACCGGTAGACTGCATTGTGGCCCTGCTCAGCAGAGGGAGAAAGATGTAGTTATACATGATTGCAGTTTTGTTTAATTTATTAAGTAGCGATATATTCTTTCCCGTCGCACAATGTGAATTTGATGTAGTTTAAAAAACACATTTATACTTGTAGATGCACTTGCGGATAAAAATTCCCCAATTATTATTATTATTATTCTTTATTTATAAAGCGCCAGCATATTCCGCAGCGCTGTACAATAGGCACAGTATAGACAGGGTTACAATACAATACAATGAACAACATTTGACAAACAGTACAGGAGGAGATTTATTTATAAAGGATTTTACCAGGAAGGATACATTGGATTTCTCTCGTTTTCAAGTATGTCCTGGGTTCAAGAACATTGAAGTGTTACAGTTACATAAATACAAAGTAATACAATGCAAGATATTAAAAAAAAAAACAACACAAATATACAGATTAACAGAAAATAAATATAGTCACTAGGTTACATGTTTACAGGTGCATTCTGTATTGAGGTATGTTAGTAAGGAGCTCTTGAGTGACTTAAGACTGGGGGAAGATTTGATGGTGTCTGGGAGGTTATTCCATAATTGTGGTGCTCTGTAGGAAAATGAGGACCGAGTCACTGTCTTTATGTATTGTGGTATTGCAAGTAAGGTGCTGGTCCTGGATCGGAGGTTATAGGATGAGGGAGCTGCTGGGGGAAGCAGTCTATTCAGGTAGGGTGGCAGCTTCCCAGAAATGCTCTTAAACACCAGGCTGAAAAGGTGAAGGGTGCGTCTGGATTCCAGCGATGGCCAGTTTAGCTCTTTTAACATGTCACAATGGTGGGTCATGTAGTTACATTGTAGCGCAAAGCGGCAGAATGAGTTATACAATGTAGTAAGTTTATGAAGGTGTGTTTGTGGGGCGGCTGCATACACTACATCTCCGTAATCAATAGCCGGCATAAGCATTTGCTGTACAATCTGCTTTCTTACCGCGGGACTCAGGCAGGACTTGTTTCTGTACAGGGCACCTAGTTTGGGGTAGAGTTTAGATGAGAGTTTTTCGATGTGGGGCCGAAGGATAGATTAGGGTCCAACCACATACCTAGATATTTGAGAGAAGTGACTGTGGTCAGCATGCCATTTGATTTTGGCCCAACACATAGATGGGGATTTTGAAATTTGTGTAGTTTAGGTGCTGTTCCAAAGAGAATCGTTACAGTTTTGTCAGTTGTAGCGCTCACTCCCGGAGGAGCCGCTGAATTTGAACCTCGGGTCAGTCTCCCCGCACTAGGGAATAAATATACTCCAGCACCGTTGTGGATTTTATAAATTATATAGTTTACTAGAATAAATGGCATATAATGAATAACACGGTGTTCGTAGATATATTTACAGTACTTCGTAATGCGGGAAACGCGCAGCGGAAAAGAAATACGATGCTTCGTAATTCGAGGAACGTGCAGCGGAAAAGAAATACGATGCTTCGTAATTCGAGAAACGCGCAGCGGAAAAGAAAATACAATGTTTCGTAATTCGAGAAACGCGCAGCGGAAAAGAAAAGGAAAAATAAATCTTTAACCCCCTTTCGTGTTTGGGGAGTGAGTCCCGCACAGGTTATGTCCCAAAATGTACGTGTGTGTGTGTGTTATGGTACCCGGGTACAATATTCAACTGGCCAGTGAATTGCTTATGAGGTATCTTCGACTAGTCAAGTTGGGGCCCTGTGGGTTTTGGAAACAAACAGCAGCATGCTTTATTTTCACAACGGCCTGGAAGGCCTCTCACCCATCCGCCAGATACTTGATGCTCCGCTCGACCCAGGATGTCTCTCCGCTCGATGTTGACTGGGGTTCTCCTGGTTACTGGATCCGCTGTCTGGCTTTCTGTGGCTGCCGCAAGATATCCAGTTCACCGCCTGCTCTCCCTGTCCAATCGATCTGCGGTACTCCTCACTCGGGGTCTTCTGGCTTTCTCAATATCAGCGCGGGTAGTTCTGTGAATCACTGGGTCTTCCTCTGGTAAGGCTGAACAAACCCAGTCTTTAGCTCTGTCAGGCCCCAGCTGCGCTCCGGCCTAGTCACTGTCTCGTTCTGCTGCTCTGCGTCTTGCTCCTCTCACTCCCTGGCGCGCTCTGCCAGCTCTTTCCACGAGGCTCAGGATGTAAGGGTCTGTGTCCCACCCACTTCCTGTGTCCGCTCCCAAAGCATGCTGGGAAATGTAGTCCCAATGTTCAATGTCTCTCATCGCGCTGTCTCCCTCCGGTGGCCAAAAATAGGTACTGCCACGACAGGGAATTAAACCCAGCGGTACACAGTATTTAAAAAAAGTTTGTTGTTTTTGATCCACTTTTCTACCTCTGTGAATTGTTCTTGCAGCACGGCCTCCAGCTACGGGAGATTTGGTTTGCTGGTATAGATTACAGTGTCGTCTGCATACATATGTACAGTTGAGGCTTTGCAGATGTTGGACAGATCATTTATGAATATTGTGAATAGCAGGGGGCCTAGTATTGAGCCTTGGGGTACACCGCAAGTGACTGGGAGCGGGAGGGAGGAGCTGCCAGAAATTGACACATATTGTGATTGGTCGGATACATATGATTGAAACCAGGTTAGCGTGCGATCACCAATGCCAGAGTTTTTAAGTTTTTCTAACAAGATGCCATGGTCTACCGTGTCAAAGGCCTTGGCAAAATCAAGGAAGATGGCTCCAGTTAGGTTTACTTGTTCCATCCCAGCATGGATATCATTGCAGACTTTTAAAAGGGCGGTTGTAGTTGAGTGATTTGGATGAAAGCCTGATTGATCCGGGGTTAAGTAGTTCCAATATTGATAATAATCACGTAATTGTGTGTAGACGCATTTTCCAAGACTTTTGACATTACAGGGAGCAACGATATCGGACGGTAGTTGGATACCAAAGTACTGTCACCACTTTTATGGATAGGTACCACTCTTGCAGTCTTCCAGAGCTTGGGTATGTATCCAGTCGCCAGTGACTCATTTATTAGGGTTGCGACAGGATTTGCAATTGCTGGCGCACTGATTTTCAGCAGCATTGCTGGTATTTGATCAGGTCTAGACTGGTATTTCATTTTTTGCTTACGGAGAAGTTTAGTAACGACACTGACAGGCACTGGTCTAAAACTGAATTCCTGTCTGATACAGGGACTTTGCACCGTTGAGGGGGCCTGACCTGCATGAGGCCTCTCTGATTGCATGTCATTTCCTAGCTTGGCAATCAAAGTGGTGGCGCATCCAACAAAATAATCATTAAAGGCATTTGCTACATCTAGGGGGTGTTGCAGGGTTTCATTGTTTACTTTGACAGCAGCTGGCTGGGAGTGGACTGGGGGTGCTTGTATGTTACTTATGGTTCTCCAAACGTTTCTAGGGTTTGATATGTTATTGTTTAGATTTTCATTGAAGTAATGGGCTTTGGCCATTTTTGTTTGTTTTGTGGGCCCTATTCCCGTAGGAACTCACAATCTAGGAGGGTTGGGGTTGGAAACAGGAGGAGAGGACTGCAAGGTGAGAGTGATTGATGGTTGCGTCAGTGAGTTGGGTGGTAGGCTTCCCTAAATAGGAACGTTTTAAGGGAGCGTTTGAAGGAAGAGAAATTAGGGGAAAGTCTGACAGTACGAGGGAGAGCGTTCCAGAGAGTGGGGGCTGCGCGTGAGAAATCCTGCAGTCTATCATGGGAAGAGGTGATGCAGGGAGACGCTAGGCGCAGGTCACTGTTTGACCTTAGGCAGTGGGCTGGGGTGTATTGGGGAGCTGAGTTAGTGAGGGTTTTGTAGGTAAGGATAAGGATTTTGAACTTAATTCTGCAGTGGATGGGGAGCCAGTGAAGGGACTCACAGAGGGGAGCGGCGGAGACAGAGCGGCGGGTGAGGTGGATTAGCCTGGCGGAGGCGTTCAGGATGGATTGTAGGGGGGAGAGGTGGGACAGAGGGAGGCCAGATAAGAGATTATTGCAATAGTCAATCGGGAGATTACCAGGGCGTGTATGAGTTGTTTTGTGGTGACAGCGGTAAGAAATGGCCGAATTCTGGAAATATTATGCAGTTGGTATCGGCAGGAGGAGGAAAGAGACTGGATGTGGGGGATGAAGGAAAGAGCAGAGTCAAGTGTAACTCCAAGACAGCGAACTTGGTTTGATGGGGATGGTGATACCCTCCACCGTGATAGAGAAGTCAGGAGGTGGGGAGGCATTGGAGGGAGGAATAAGTAGGAGCTCAGTCTTTGACATGTTGATCTTTAGGTGGTGGGAGGCCATCCAGGAGGAGATGCCAGATAAGCAGTCACTGACTTTGGAAAGGACAGGGGGAGAGAGATCAGGGGTAGAGAGGTAGATCTGAGTATCATCAGCGTAGAGGTGGTAATTAAAGCCAAAGCTGTTGATGATTTTGTCCAGGGAGGAGGGGTAGATGGAAAAGAGCAGAGGACCAAGGACAGAGCCTTGAGGTACACCAACAGATAGAGGCAATGAAGAGGAGGAGTTACAAGCAAAGGACACACAGAAGGACCTGTTGGATAAATAGGAGTCAACCCAAGCGAGTGCAGTGTCACCGGGACCCAGAGAGTTGAGGGTCTGTAGAAGGAGGGGGTGGTCAACAGTGTCAAAAGCAGCCGAGAGGTTAAGCAGGATGAGAATAGAATAGTGGCCATGTTTTTTAGCAGTTAGGAGGTCGTTGGTGACTTTGGTGAGGGCAGTTTCAGTTGAGTGTAGGGGACGGAAGCCAGATTGCAGGGGGTCAAGTAGGGAATTGGAGGATAGGAAGAGGGAGAGGCGGCTGAAGACTAGTTTTTCTAAGAGCTTTGATGTGAAGGGAAGCAGGGATACAGGGCGGTAGTTGGATGGAGAGTTGGGATTGAGGGATGGTTTCTTTAGTAAAGGGGTAACTAGCGCGTGTTTGAAGGCGGATGGGAAGGAGCCAGTGGAGAGAGAGATCGGTTGAAGATGTGTGTGAGAGCAGGGGTGAGGGAGGAGGAGAGGGGAGGAATTAGATGTGAGGGAATGGGGTCGAGCGGGCACGTGGTGAGATGTGAGGAGGACAATAAGGAATTGACTTCCTCCTCAGTGGCTGGGAGGAAGCGGCAGAGGGTAGCAGAGGGGGCTTCTGGGAGTGGAGGTGGCAGATAACTATCTTGTGTTGGGATGTTGCTTCTGATAGTTAGAGTTTTACTGAGGAAGTAGTCTGCCAGGTCTTGAGCGCTGAAGGCAGCTGAGGGGGGAGGTGCAGGTGTTTAGAGGAGGCCCTAGTGAGCTTACAAACAAGCACGTCTGTAGCAAATCACTGGAATGACTGGAGGAATTATTATACACCTGCTATTGAGCTTAAGGAATAAACATATATTTTTTATTTTATTACTTTTTAGTTCAAACATAAAAAATTATATACACTTTTCGAAGGTGTGCTAGGATTCTCTCCCTGTGTTATATGTATATGGAACGAATAGGGGTTAACCCCTATATAGATATTTCCTTTTTTTGTTATTTATTTTTATAAATATTGAGATTAATTAAAGCTAATTTTTATTATCACTGATTACCACATTCTCTTTGTATGTCCCAACATTATACATATGTAAAAAAAAATTATAATCTGCTTATTGGTTCATGCATAAACAAAATTACAGTGGCAAGAAAAAGTTTGTGAACCCTTTGGGATTACGTGGAGTTTTGCATGAATTGGTCATAAAATGTGCTCTGATCTTCATCTAAGTCACAACAATTTGAAAAACACAGTCTGCTTAAAATAATACAACACAAACATTATATGTTTTCATGTTTTTATTGAACAGAACATGTAAACATTTACAGTGCAGGGTGGAAAAAGTATGTGAACCTTTGGACTTAATAACTGGTTGACCCTCGTTTGGCAGCAATAACCTCAACCAAACGTTTCCTGTAGTTGCAGATCAGACCTGCACAACGATCTGGAGTAATTTTGGACCACTCCTCTTCACAAAACTGTTTCAGTGTAGCAATATTCTTGGGATGTCTGGTGTGAATCGCTCTCTTAAGGTCATGCCACAGCATTTCAATCGGGTTCAGGTCAGGACTCTGACTGGGCCACTCCAGAAGGCGTATTTTGTTTTGTTGAAGCCATTCTTTTGTTGAATTACTTGTATGCTTTGGGTCATTGTCCTGTTGCATCACCCATCCTCTGCGGAGCTTCAGTTGGCGGACAGATGGTCTTACGTTTTCCTGCAAAATCTCTTGATAAACTCTGGAATAAATTTTTCAATCAATGACAACAATCCATCCAGGCCCTGAGGCAGCAAAGCAGCCCCAAACCATGATGCTCCCTCCGCCATGTTTTACAGTGGGGATGAGGTTTTGATGTTGGTGCGCTGTGCCTTTTTTTCTCCACACATAGTGTTGTGTGTTTTTTCCAAACAACTCAATTTTGGTTTCATCTGTCCACAGAATATTTTGCCAGTAGTGCTGTTGAACATCCAGGTGCTCTTTTTCAAACTTCAAACGTGCTGCAATATTCTTTTTGGACAGCAATGGCTTCCTCCGTGGTGTCCTCCCATGTATTCCATTCTTGTTTAATGTTTTCCTTATTGTAGATGTGTCAACAAAAATGTTAGCATGTGCCAGGGATTTCTGTAAGTCTTTAGCTGACACTCTAGGATTCTTCTTTACCTCATTAAGCATTCTGTGCTGTGCTCTTGCAGTCATCTTTACAGGACGACCATGCCTAGGGAGAGTAGCAACAGTGCTGAACTTTCTCCATTTGTAGACTGTCTGTCTTACCGTGGACACATGAACATCAAGGCTTTTGGAGATACTTTTGTAACCCTTTCCAGCTTCATGCAAGTCAACAATTCTTGATCATAGGTCTTCTGAGAGCTCTTTTCTGCGAGGCATGGTTCACATCAGGCAGTGCTTCTTGAAACCAGTAAACCCAAAACTTGTGTGTGTTTTTAAAGGGCAGGACAGCTTTCAGCAACACATCCAATAATATCACACTGATTGGACTCAAGGTTGGCTCACTCCTGGCTCCAATTAGCTCTTGGAGAAGTCATTAGGCTAGGGGTTCACATACTTTTTCCACCCTGCACTGTGAATGTTTACATGTTATGTTCAATAAACACATGAAAACATATAATGTTTGTGTTGTATTATTTTACGCAGAGTGTGTTTTTCAAATTGTTGTGACTTAGATGAAGATCAGAGCACATTTTATGACCAATTCATGCAAAACTCCACGTAATCCCATAGGGTTCACATACTTTTCTTGCCACTGTATATATATATATATATATATAAGTCCAAGAGACTCCGCACACCGGTGTAACAAAGCGTTCCTTGCTCTGGTGGTGCTCCAACTGACTGCAAGCACCATAGATAAATATTAAAGATTCAGGCGCACACAGAGGCTGTAACAGAAATAAAAAAATATTTGTTGCATAGGATCAACGTTTCAGTCCCAAATAGGGACTTCAGGATAATACATAGAGGTAAAACAAACATATATATATATATATATACCCCAATCAAACCTCCCCAAGTGCACATCATCTGAATCATACATACATACACTATATTGCCAAAAGTATTCGCTCACCCATCCAAATAATCAGAATCAGGTGTTCCAATCAATTCCATGGTGTATAAAGGTGTATAAAATCAGGTGTATAAAGGTGTATAAAAGTTGTATAAGGTGTATAAAATCAAGCACCTAGGCATGCAGACCGTTTTTACAAACATTTGTGAAAGAATACTGAGCTCCTGAGAGCGACCCAAAGTCCAGCGTGGAACTGTTATAGGATGCCACCTGTGCAACAAATCCAGTCGTGAAATTTCCTCGCTCCTAAATATTCCACGGTTAACGGTCAGCTGTATTAAAAGAACGTGGAAGTGTTTGGGAGCGACAGCAACTCAGCCACGAAGTGGTAGGCCACGTAAACTGATGGAGTGGGGTCAGCGGATGCTGAGGCGCATAGTGTGAAGAGGTCGCCAACTTTCTGCAGAGTCAATCGCTGCAGACCTCCAAACTTCATATGGCCTTCAGATTAGCTCAAGAACAGTGCGGAGAGCTTCATGGAATGGGTTTCCATGGCCGAGCAGCTGCATCCAAGCCATACATCACCAAGTGCAGTGCAAATGTCGGATGCAGTGATGTAAAGCACGCCGCCACTGGACTCTAGAGCAGTGGAGATGTGTTCTCTGAAGTGACGAATCATGCTTCTCCATCTGGCAATCTGATGGATGAGTCTGGGTTTGGTGTTTGCCAGGAGAACGGTACTTGTCTGACTGCATTGTGCCAAGTGTAAAGTTTGGAGGGGGGAATTATGCTGTGGGGTTGTTTTTCAGGAGCTGGGCTTGGCCCCTTAGTTCCAGTGAAAGGAACTCTGAATGCTTCAGCATACCAAGACATTTTGGACAATTCCATGCTCCCAACTTTGTGATAACAGTTTGGAGCTGGCCCCTTCCTCTTCCAACATGACTGTGCACCAGTGCACAAAGCAAGGTCCATAAAGACATGGATGACAGAGTCTGGTGTGGATGAACTTGACTGGCCTGCACAGAGTCTGACCTCAACCCGATAGAACACCTTTGGGATGAATTAGAGCGGCGACTGAGAGCCAGGCCTTCTCGTCCAACATCAGTGTGTGACCTCACAAATGCACGTCTGGAAGAATGGTCAAAAATTCCCATAAACACACTCCTAAACCTTGTGGACAGCCTTCCCAGGAGAGTTGAAGCTGTTATAGCTGCAAAGGATGGACCGACGTCATATTGAACGCTATGGATTAGGAAAGGGATGACACTTAAATTCATATGGGAGTCAAGGCAGGTGAGCGAATACTTTTGGCAATATAATGTATATATATATATATATATATATATATATAAATAAATTCTGTTTTATGCAAAAGATGCTTTGGTTCATGGCATAGTCCCCTATGTCTACATATAGATTATTTTTAAAATATTTGTATTTATTCACTAAACAATTATTTTCAGTTTGGGAAAAACAGTCATATTTGTAATTTTCAATATAATTTTGACACATAGCAATGACGTAACGGCATTGGACAAGGCGGGTTCTGTGTTATTACAGAGAATAGATGCAAAAAAAGTGAGAAGTTGTGGACTTCATTTGCATAGCCTACCCAGAGTTCCTTGCTGCATATGGGTAATATAGCACAAGAGCTCTGTAAGCAGTTCTCTTAATTGCTGGTATGTGTATATGTCCTCTGCAGCTATAAACCTTATTATTTGCAGTATGGAGGCTTTTATTATCACCTTTTTGCCCTCCACTACAATTGAAATACTTACTATATATATATATAGTAAGTATTAAAATCTAATAAATAGATATTTATTAATTAAGAAATATTTCTTAAATTAAATATAGAACTGTGTGTGTATATATATATACACACACACACTTCTAATTTAAGAAATACTTCTTATTTAATAAATATTGATATATTTTAGATTTTTTTCAATAAATATATTTATTATGTATTTCTGTACATATTTAAAAAAAAATCAGATTTGAGATTAATAATTACAAAAACCTCAATACGTCGTCGATATATCGTAAGGGTGTGAAGCCATATAGTTATTTGGGAGACAGGATGGGATGAATAAACTGCAGACACAGATTACTCAGCGGATAAGGCCTGTAACATCTAGCAGGTGCCGCCTAATGCATGGTGTCAGGGCCTGCATTGGTTTGGGTGCCGTGCCAAATATAAAAGACGGGTTAAATCTGCTGTCAGTACAGGAGCAGAGCGGGTCGAAATGAATCATAATATTCGCAGCCATTACCGTGATTGCTCCGCACGCCGTAACTTTGCTGAGTGCTGTTTGTTTAAAGCGGCAAGCACAAACACACCGCAAGTCCTCGGCTAATATATGCACTCCGTCTAATATCTACTTAGACGAGCGAGGGAAAAGCAGCTATTAGGGGAACACGGGGGCCTCCTATCAGCACATCTCTGCTCCGGAAAAAACAGAATAAAACGCCGAGGCACATGCAGAATGTTTGCGGTTGTAAAGAAACCGTGTGAAAGGTTTGTAATGCATAATGCATGTTTCTATAGAAGGCAATATAACTCAATGACATAGCATTTCAGCTGAAAGGCAGAGCCATGGAAATGAAGATTGACAGAGAGAGCTGCGAGACTCGCTGCAGAGACAGGCACAGGGAGCAGGAGCGCAGAGATGCCTGCAAGGGTACAGCCTATAGACAACTATACATTTAATTCAGTTAACCCTTTCACTTTTCCGATATTGGCAGTCAGTCCCACAGGTAGATTTTAGAGGTTTTCTTTCCATAACTTTCCATTTCCCTGTCTTACGCAGAATTTGTTTTGGAGTTTCCTCCTTTTCTTGTCTTTTACATTTTATTATTGTAACGTTCACTTACTGAGATATTTCACACTGTGACCCTTTTAAATGATCAATTTTCCTATCCTGTAGGAATGTGTGTGTATATATATATAAAAATGGGTTTTTGCATAGACCCACAAATTCCCCTGTGGTCCTTTACCCCAGTTACCTTCGGGCGCTCTGCATGCCGATCCTGAGCCTCCGCTACCTGGGAGTTGGGGTACATGACTGCGGCAGTGCCTCCAACCAACTGGACATCTAGGCTATGGATGCGAGATCCAGTTGGAAACATATTTAAACAAGCAATAAAATCAACACAGAGATGTCTTTTATGGAGCTTTGTATTGCACAGCTAAACTCTATGCAAAAATTAATGCAACAGTCTAAATAAACATAATGCAGAGGAATAAGTAAAGAACGCAAGAGTCAGTATGAGATTACCCAACCGAAAACAATACTGCAGCCCACCCTAGAACTTCACTCTATTGGCTGTTGGGTACCATAGATAGGTGCACATAGTTGTGGCCCAGGATGATAGGAATCCACCTTGTTTGTAATATTCTGTGATGTTCCAGGGATCAAAGAAATCATAGACTGCTGCGTGTGTAACCAGTGTCAGAGTGCCCTGTTGTAAAAAACAGGGGGAGAGGTCTCAGCTTACCACTCCACAGTTTGTATTCAGGTTTGTCCAGGAAGGGGAGAAGCTGCTCCACTGGGATTCCTTCACTCTGCAGAACAATCACTGCCAGGAACAGTTCTGTGCTTTGATCTGGATACAGAGTCTGCTGGAAGCCTTTATGCAGGATGCTTCAGCACTGGACACAAACACAATACCCACAAATCTCAGCCACTATCTTCTTCCAGCTCCCTCCTTCCTTCCTCTCTTGCAGCCCTGCCTCCACAAAAAACCATAGAGAGCCACACAGTCTTGAATCTCCACAGTAAATAGAAGGTCGCCATCTGCTGGTTACTACACTGGAACTGCAGGGTAGAAGAATTACTGTAATGCAGGGGTTTACATATATAATTAAGTTTATAATTGCAAAAGACATTTGCACATCCCAGCAATTCAGAGAACTGCTTTACAGAGCTCATGTGCTATATTCCCCATATGCAGCAAATAACTCTGGGTAAGACATGCAAATGAAGTATGCAATTCTCACCTTTTTGCATCCTGGGTCTGTGGATGCAAAAAGGTGAGAAATTGCAGACTTCATTTGCACGTCTTCCCCAGAGTTCCTTGCTGCATATGGGGAATGTAGCACATGAGATCTGTAAAGCAGTTCTCTGAACTGCTGGGATGTGTAAATGCCTTCTGCAATAATAGACTTAATTATTTGCTATATGGAGGCTTTTAACCTCCCTGGCGGTCCGATTCGGACATATTTTATATGTCAGAATCAGTTCAATTTATTCTGGCCCCTAGCGGTATGTGTGGCTCGGGGGTTAACTTTCAATACTGAAAGCAGCATCCCCGAGCCACACTTGGGCCGATACTTACATGTCCCTGCGCTCCCTCGCTGTCCCCACAGTCACTCTTCAGCCGATCGCGATGTCAGTCTTCCTGGTTCACTCTAGACTTGTGCACCGATTTTTTTTTCGGTTCGATTCGGTTCGATTCGTTCGGATGTTTAAAATTTCGATTCGGCTCGTTTCACCCGATTTCTGTTTCGATTCGGTTCGGTTCAGCTCGTTTTTCGTATACTTTTTTTTTCGGAATATCGACCATTTTTCGTGTTTTCGGGTCACTCTGCTCGTTTTTTGTATCGACTTTTCGTGATTTCGGAAATTTTCGTTTTTTTCGGAACGTCTGTTCTCCTCGTTTCAAAGTGTCTAACTCTATTCGTTTTGACGTAAACTACTATGGTTTACTTTTTTTATACTTTATATATTTTTTTATAATAAATTTTTGGTTTGTTTTTCGGATCCGATAATTCATTCTGTCGATACGATAATTCTGGCGATTCTATCGTGTTTTTTTTTTATTAAATAAAGATCCTTTTTTTCTTATGAATATACATATATGAATTTAAGCAAGCATGGGATAGGCATAAGGCTATCCTAAACAAAAGATAAATCCAGGTAAAGTATCCATGTAATTGGGCAGACTAGATGGGCCGAAAGGTTCTTATCTGCCGACATTTTTCTATGTTTCTATGTTTCTATGTTTCACAACTTTATTTAATCATATTAAAATGGTATGAAAGCCAAGGAACAAAAAAATGAACAAAACGATTTAAAAAACGCTAAACTGACCCGAATGCCACAAGAAACAAGTGATACGCATTTACAAATACAAAATTTACAAAATCAGCGATATAACCGATAATAGTTAAATATACGATGTCCAGAATTACCAAAATGGAACCGAAATCACGAATGAAACCGAAATCATGAATAGAGCAAAAATAAATTTCGATTTGACACATTTCAAGTCCATTCGAAAAATCCCAAAAAAATTAGTTTCAGCTTGGAAAACTTTTCGGATCTGTCGGTTTTCGGGTCCGATCCGATTCGGAAATTCGGCCGAATCCGAAGACACGAATCGGGAAATTTCGTGAAAATTCCGAAATTCCGAAACCCGAAACGCACATCTCTAGTTCACTCCTTGCGAGAAGGGAACCAGGCAGTGTGACGTTGCGAGAGGCTGGAGGAGACTGCGGGGATCAGCGAGGGAGCGCAGGACATGTAAGTATCCAGCTCGAGTGTGGTTCGGGGATACAAACACTCGGTACAAAAAGTTAACCCCAAGCCACACTCAGGAAAACCTTCAGGGGGTTAATCCCACTTTTTTTCCCTCCACCATAACTTAAATGAGTATATATAAATATAAATAAACCAAGAGCACTCCAAGTAACATATTCAAACACTTCAACAGCAGCTTCTACATTGCTACATTAAAGATTTTGCCAAATTTTAACCTTTCCAAGCTTCTAACAACTCTTACCTGTTTCATAATTACAACAGTTCTTAACCCATTAAAGATTTTTTATAAGATTTTTAACCCTAAGCTGTTGGAAAATGATGGAAATTTAGTGCACAATATACGGCCATAAATTGCTTAAGCCTGTGAACACCGTCAATGTATTCCACCTTTTCACAGATCCTATCATTCTCACCTAATGACTGCTAATATGGGATCATCTGGGCCGCAGGGCAGTATGTCTCCAGACCTAAACCCTATTGAGCATCTGTGGGGCATCCTCAAACGGAGGGTGGAGGAGCGTAAGGTCTCTAACATCCACCAGCACTGTGATGTCGCCATGGAGGAGTGGAAGAGGACTCCAGTGGCAACTTGTGAAGCTCTGGTGAAGTCCATGCCCAACAGGATTATGGCAGTGCTGGACAATAATGGCGGCCGCACAAAATATTGACACTTTGGCCCAATTTGGACATTTTCACTTAGGGGTTTAGTCACTTTTGTTGGCAGCGGTTTAGACATTAATGGCTGTGTGTGTTGAGTTACTTTGAGGGACAGTAAATTTACACTGTTATACAAGCTGTGCACTCACTACTTTACATTGTAACAAAGTGTCATTTCTTCAGTGTTGTCACATGAAAAGATAAAATATTTACAAAAATGTGATTGGTGTACTCAGTTGTGTTAGATACTGTATATATAAATTGTCCAAGATACCACGCACACTGGTATAGCTAGAGGATATATACTTGCTTCAGTTCTGAGGTCCAGCTGCATATACATATGTATTCAAAAAATTCCAGAAATACACGAAGACTCTTTCCAAGAAATAAAAATATATAATTTATTACAATGATCCATGTAATAAATTAAATAGACTTATATTTCTTGGAAAGAGTCTTCATGTATGTCTGGAATTTTTTTGAATATATATAAATATATATACTATTAACATTAAGGTGGAGGACTAAAGTGAGATTTAAAGCCTCCGTACTGCATATTACAAGAAATAATATAATTAATTTTGCAAATCATGTGCACGTCCAAGCGAATCAGAGAATTGATTCGGCCGCAGAGCTCATTTGCTACACTTTCCATATGCAGCAATGAACTCTGGATAAGAAATGCAAATGAAGCCCGTAGTTTCTCTTCTTCTTTTTTTTTTTTTGCTTTAAAAGCCAGCTCTAGCGCTCAAACCCTCCTTGACAGTGCATACTAGATGGATACAAGCATAGGTCAGGATATGCAATAAGACACAAGCCACTCCTAAACAGCTGTTTTAGGCTTGTTAGCCCTCATCAGCAGGGGGATAGGCTTTTATGCTTGTTGCAGAGAGGTACTGATTTCAGGTGATAATCGACAGCTATTAAAGATGAAGACGAAAAAAAAGGTGGGATTCAAATCATTCACAATGCATATTGGAAGAGAGAATGTAAATCATTTCTTGTGAAAAACATATACACGCCAAAGTAAACCAGAAACTTGATTTTCATTTATACTGCATATATATATATATATATCTATCAAGTTCAACAGAAAGAAGTGTGGAGGTGTGGGAACTGAGTTCCCAGTGGCATAGCATGGGTTGTCAGTGCCCGGGGCCAGCCAAGAATTGTGCGCCCCCCCAACCTGTGGACACGTTAGCATGCCCCATTCCCTTCCACCATTAGGGCATTGAACCCCTTAACTGTGATACAATGTAATGTGCAGAGTGTATGAGCGTATCACAGAGCTCCACAGCAATAAAACCAACAGTAATGTGCAGCACACACATGGATATATATTGCCCCCAGCAGCTCACACATGGATATATATTGCCCCCAGCAGCTCAAACATGGATATATATTGCCAGAGCAGCTCAAACATGAATATATTTGCCCCAGTAGCTCAAACATGGATATATATGCCACAGTAGCTCAAACATGAATATATTTTCCCCAGTAGCTCAAACATGGATTTATATTGCCCCCAGTAGCTCAAACATGAATATATATTGCCCCCAGAAGCTCAAACATGAATATATATTGCCCACAGCAGCTCAAACATGAATATATATTGCCCCCAGTAGCTCAAACATGGATATATTTGCCCCAGTAGCTCAAACATGAATATATTTCTCCCAGTAGCTCAAACATGAATATATTTGCCCCCAGTAGCTCAAACCAAACATGAATATATTTGCCCCAGCACCTCAAACATGGATATATATTGCCCCCTCCCCCCCTTGCTCACCGGCTCTGAGGGCTCGTGGGTCTGTAGAGGGGGGCCCGGTTTGGGGCATCATAGTGGGTTTCCCCCGCCGGTTTCCCTGTGATGGTCATCAGTGCTCTTAACAGGCAGCCAGCGGCGCACTATGTAAATGCCGCGGTGGCGCCTGCAGCGTGCCTGCATCCCAGTCTAAAACTGGAGCAGGCAAGTTGCACTGGGGCCGACCCTCACGTGACACGTCACATGAGGGGGCGGCGTTTCCAGAGTGCCCCGCTGGCTGCCTGTGTGCACTGATGACCATCATAGGGGAGGGAAACCGGCGGGCCCACTATGGCGCCCCTAAAAAAACTGTGCCACCCCCCGCCCCCCACTCTACGCCACTGTGAGTTCCTGCTCGACTTGGCCCCTGTGAGTGTGTGTGTATATATATATATACAGTTGTGTTCAAAATTATTCAACCCCCACTGAAATTGAGTGTTTTGGCCAATTTGACATTGATTTTGATCATTCAGTCATCTTGCTTACAATTAAATCAAAGAGGCACGTGTAGGTCAGACAAATATAACATAACATTTATAATGAAATAACCACAAATGTCTTTTCTGTGCTCACATCATTATCAGTTTTATTCAACCCCCAAGTGACATTCAATCTTAGTATTTAGTACAACATCCTTTTACAGTTATAACAGCTTTTAAACGTGAAGCATAGCTTGACACAAGTGTCTTGCAGCGATCTCCGGGTATCTTCGCCCATTCGTCATGGGCAAAAGCCTCCAGTTCAGTCACATTCTTAGGCTTGCGCACTGCAACTGCTTTCTTTAAGTCCCACCAGAGGTTCTCAATCGGATTTAAGTCAGGTGACTGCGATGGCCACTCCAAAATGTTCCAGCCTTTAATCTGCAACCCTGCTCTAGTGGACTTGGAGGTATGCTTGAGATCATTGTCCTGTTGAAAGGTCCAACGTCTCCCAAGCCTCAGGTTTGTGACGGACTGCATCACATTGTCATCCAATATCTCCTGGTACTGAAGAGAATTCATGGTACCTTGCACATGCTGAAGCTTCCCTGTACCTGCAGAAGCAAAACAGCCCCAAAGCATGATTGACCCCCGCCATGCTTCACAGTAGGCAAGGTGTTCTTTTCTTCATAGGCCTTGTTCTTCCTCCTCCAAACATAGCGTTGATCCATGGGCCCAAACAGTTCTAATTTTGTTTCATCAGTCCACAGAACACTATCCCAAAACTTCTGTGGTTTGTCCACATGACTTTTGGCATACTGCAGTCGACTCTTCTTATTCTTTGAAGACAGCAAGGGGGTGCGCCTGGGAGTTCTGGCATTACGCAGTGTGCGCCGTAATGTCTGAGCTGAAACTTCAGTACCCACATCTGACCCAAATCTTTTCTCAGTTCCTCAGCAGTCACACGGGGACTTTTCTCCACTCTACGCTTCAGGTAGCGCACAGCAGTCGAAGTCAGCATCTTCTTTCTGCCACGACCAGGTAGCGTTTCAACAGTGCCCTTTGCCTTGAATTTGCGAATGATGCTTCCTATGGTCTCTCTTGGTATGTTTAACATCTTTGCAATCTTCTTATAGCCATTGCCCTTCCTGTGAAGAGTAATTCTCTTGTCTTCCTGGACCATTCTCTTGACTTCACCATGTTTGTAACCACACCAGTAAATGTCTAGAAGGAGCTGAGTATCACAGTCATTTTAAAGCTGCCTAATTGGTGCTTATTATGCTTTATTGCTGCTCCGTGACATCCACAGGTGGTTTCAATACCTGATTGAAAACACTTGAATGAACCTCTGTTCTTCAGAGTGGTAGTCTTTAAGGGGTTGAATAATTGTGTCAATGAAGAATTCACAAAAGAAACATTTACTACTGTATTACAAAACCAATTGATGTCATTTTAGTTGCATATGGTTCTTTAAAAAGTCCTTGTAGGATTTCATTCTGAATACAATTACAAATGTACACTAAATTCCCTAAAACCCTTTACAGCATTGGGGGTTGAATAATTTTGAACACAACTGTATGTCCATTAGGGAGCACTCGAGGACTTCATAATTAAAAAATATGACTTTATTAAAAAAATTATTTATTCTATAATTTGGCATTTATATATATATAGCTCTGTAAATGTATCTCTTATCATGGATCGACAGCCTTTGTCAGTCATATTCTGTTGTACTGCTGATGAACACACAGCATAAGTTTGTAGGATTTTCTATTAATAATACAAAATAACAGTTTATTGTAACATTGGATAATATGTTCCTATAGCAAAGTTGC
The DNA here is from genome assembly GCA_009667805.1 of Leptobrachium leishanense. Taxonomy (NCBI): domain Eukaryota; kingdom Metazoa; phylum Chordata; class Amphibia; order Anura; family Megophryidae; genus Leptobrachium; species Leptobrachium leishanense. Next base: position 10,885,223 of record CM019071.1, read on the forward strand.
TAAATTTAAGAATGCGATACAAATCTCCTATTGTAGCAAAAAGGAAAAAATCTGCAAAAAGAAATGTTAATTAATTATACCGTTGCTCGTGTTACACAAAACAATATGCTCTGTTCCAAATCAAAGCTGTTTGTAGAAAAATAAATAAATCGGACACATTAAAACAAGATGTTTGGCGGTGATTATTCTCCGTCCTGCTCAAGCAGATAAAGATTTATCACAGTAAGATTTAACCCCTTCCAGTCTACCATAACTGGATTGATAGATACATTCGGGTCTCTCTGGCAGAAAATGATGCCTTTCACAGGGAGCTCTACGTGCTGGCAGAATGCAACAGTGTTGACCTGTCGGGTGTTCAACGGCATCATTTTCATATACTAACTTCCCCTGGAAGCTTGCGTGTAGGATGAGAAGCCCTGATTGGCTGAGTCACTTCTGGGTCTAGGCCAGGGACGTCAAACTTTTCCCACCCAGATGTTTCTGAGCTGCAGTGATTCTCTGGCCATGTATTGCATTCAAAGAATTCTGGGAATTGTAGGCCATCAACATTTGGGGGGCCAGAATTTGAGATTTGTGGTCTAGCACTGAACATCCTGCAGATATAGCTCATACAAAATTTAGCCCCAAATCAACCATAAATGGTTAAAAAAAGGGAGAAATAGACTATTGTCACCTCTGAATTCTCGTAGAAAACCAATGCAAGGGAAAATCAAGTAATTAAGGTAATATAGTAAGAGGTGTGACCAATGTAACAGGAGATAAGAATATAAATGGGACAAAAAGTGGCAAATAAAACCTGTATTATCCTGAAGTTCATTTGGTTTTCCCCCACGATTGGTTCTTGAGTGATCCGTCTGAAAAGCGAAGAATACATTGATTGTTGCTTACACATTGGACGACACACACTTATGGTAATTAACAGGTTAACACCCCAAGAGCAATGTTATCCTTCTGGAACGGGGGCAATGCGTCTTTAAAGAAAGAAAAGCTAAAGAATATCTTCTTTACTTTTTATTAAATTCTCAATAAATCTTTCATGACAGTTTATTTAACGAAGTGTCATTGAAACTGTACGGTTGATTGATGTGACCCATGTTAGATCAACATGAAATGTTTGTAAATGTCATTCCAATGTGACCATCGAGAGGCAGGAAAGGCTGGTGTAACTGTATGAACGGGAAATAAAAAGAAGCATACAAACACCAAAATGTTTATCTAATTCTGTGCTCCCTTGAATGCAATTTCCAAATCATAAATTAAATATAATATTTTCCCAGGAGATCGCATCTTGATTTCTCACCTCTCACTGACTCCAAAAATACACTGGCCACCAAAACACACAACAAAGTCAATGCTATAACACTACACTGATTTGTTGTTTGTTTGTATTACAAAATTACTGTTGTAATGCTGTGTTCCGTTTAATGGAGGACACTTAAAATTATAATAATGATTGATTTTGAAGGACTATTCTACTCATCCTGACCACTTTAGTGTTTTAAAGTGGTCAGGAAGTGAGGAGCGCCCCACTCCTGCCCCGATCGGGTGAAAGCGCTGCGTGAAGTGGAGGTTCCTTCACACCTCCCAGGGTCACCAGCAGCCGTGATTTTACATTTCCTGCTGCCAGTCACCAGATCGGTCGCTAGTGACATCAGCATGCAAGGAGCGTGGTGACCACACCCGCTGAGACCACCCACAATAGCGAGCATTGTCAGAGAGGCAGCGATGGATTGGACCTGCGCATGCACGCAGCTCTGACCCATCGTTCTGCGTAGGTGCTACGGAACCTGCGTACGTAAAGTTCCTGCATAGTAAAGCTTCAGGAGCTTCCAGATTCGGAAGTCACGGAGCTGAAGAGGAGGAGGAGTGCGTGGTGAGGGAGAAAAGGTGAGTAAAATCATGTAGAACAAACAAAAGTATTTAAAAAAAACAGCTGGGCAGACGCTGTCTGCAGCATCTGGCCAATTATTTAATGGCAAGAAAAAGGGAACCTTATTTTCAATGGAGCATCCCGTTATATTACGCACTTAAGGCATATATTTAAGGTGTTATATAGAAAATTCATCAAAAAAAGCAGACCCCCTCCTTGATGAAGCCTCTGACTATGCTAAATTGTAGAAAACAACTGTAATTTTGTGCTCATCATAGTCAGATAGGAGAGAGTTTCAATAATCATTTAATTGCTGCAAAAAGATACTTTTTAACACAGTTTAGTAATATAGTAGTATTAGCTGCACTCACTAGTAATGATATAATGACCTAATTCAGTGATTTTGATCCTTGCCACCCCAGATGTTTATGAACTACATCTCCCATGATGCTCCGACAACAATATGTATGAGTAAGCATTATGGGACATGTAGTTCTAAAATATTGGGGCTCCGAGATTCACCATCACTGTCCTATTTGTTTAAGCCTGTTGAGTAAAGCAACGCAAGAGTTTCTTTAAATCCATTAATGATTTGACATGTGTTTATTGTCTAATGATTCACTAATTAATTAGTATCAGCTACATGTTTTTAGACTTTATGATAGCTCAGTCGATTAACACACCAACTGTGTAGCCTCTTCAAAGGCTTGCAAGTTCTTTTCATGGTAAGATTATCTCATCCTGCTGTTATCGATACAAAGAATACCGTTGAGTTGGATAATTTGTATCCCAAAGTATGCTTGAAAACAGCAGAGAACCTGAAAGTATCGCAGTAAAACCATTTTCTTGTGTTATTATGTATGAAACTCGGTCATATTCTCGGTCTGTGCTATTTAAAGAGGATGCAGAATGGGCTACTTTGTATTCCTAAGGAAGAGATCTTATTCAGCTTACATGAAAAGTACACCATCCAGAACACGTTTTCATTGCTTTGATTTATAGTGCACACATATAAATAAAGCGAGTGACATACATCTGCAATGCTCTCTACAAGCCCAGGAGCAAATGAATAAACGGGTGGAATGTAGGATTATTCAGCAGATGAATTTGCGAGGAGCATAAAAGCAATCTGAGAAAGGCACCGGCAAATTCACGGAGCGGTTGGTAATGCACAGGCACTGGTGACAGCATGACAACAAAATATTTTTGATTACAGTATAGTGATAGAATTCTTAACCTCATGGCAATATTAGTGTGTGGGCATTGTAATAAATAAGCATTTTTGGCAGCGTGGTACAGGTTGTGCACCACTTTTCTGGAAGGCTCAAGACCCCGAGCACTCACGATTTTGGATTTGTGTGGGTTTCAGAATCAGGGAGGGTCTGAAGTTATAGGGGGCGGGGGTCATGTCACCTGACTGGCAATCACAGGTGGCTGCGGGATGATATTATTTTTGGTTGCAAACACAATCAATGAGTGCAAAATAGTAATTATGCAATTACCAATGACATCATTGTGATATGCAATCACTGGTGGCTACAGGGTGATATTTTCGATGGCTACAGTGCATTAATATAATCAACAGCGATTATGTGATCACAAATTATATCATGGTGATATGGAATCAATATAGACTGCTGCAATAGAGGTATTTATTGGGGGCTACATAATATTATTATTATTATCATCATCATCATTTATATCGCGCCAACAGTTTCTGCAGCGCTTTACAATAAGTAATTAAGCAGAGATAATAGGTATGGAGGGCCATGTTTCAGCAAATCCTGAAGATAATATAACCATCTCATATGTAATCACTGGTAGCAAAATGGTAATTTTAAATTGCTGATGGTGTTATAGTGAGCTGTTTCTTTTTTGTGTGGTTTATATATAACTTTTTAGGTTTATGTGTTCAATGCAAACCTTTGCTAGCCATTAATAAATTCAAATTTGAATATGGTACAGAAATGCCTTACTGAAAGCATCTGCTGTCTTAAAGAAAGAAAAAAAAATAAACCATGCAGTTGCAGTTCATAAGATTCTGTCATATAATAAAACTTTAGTTTGGATTATTTAAGCCCCCTTTAAGTAAAAGCAAGCAAGACCACCATGGTCAGTAAGCTGAGTCTTTACTATGAAAGCCCTTTAATATACCAGGCTCTAATATGTCTAAATAACAAACAGCAGGAAAAAGATGGTTATTTAGGACTTAGCTTACAGTTGTCCCCTGAACTTCCCATCATTTACAGTTGCCAAACTCAATATTAAGCAGTACAAACAGCAGAGAAGATTAGTTTATAGTGTTATTTCAATGGCAGGGACGGAGCACTGAAGATTTGAACTGGCTGTCAGCCAACCTAAATTCTCAGTGGCAGTCTGTGGCTGGAGTGCAGCTTGATATTTAATTGAAAAATGAAAAATTAAAACTTAGAAAATAATTGGCTGTAATGTAAAGGAAACTGAAACACATGTGACTGCACATTGTTTCCTAGCACAACCTTCAGATCTCAAAAAGTAAACTTGGTAACATGGCACTCTGGTGGTAACATTTGACAATCAAACAGTTCTTTGCAGATAAACAGGATGTTTATTTCATCGTGTTTGTAGCATTTTGTGATTTTAATCAGCAGGCGATTACGTGATGTTACATGCGAGCATTTGAAATATTTTTTATTTATTTGGAGTTTTCAAAGTTTAGACAAATCTTGCTGCAAACTATCAGCTACTAAAATGCACTATTCTATTTTAAATGTACCGTATCTCAGCAGTGCCTCCAATGATATTCCGGAAAAAATGAACAAATCATGGAACATAGTTTGCTTATAGAAAATAACTAAATTATCAGCAAGAGGGAGGTGCTTGCTTAAAGCAAAACTGTCATAGATAAAACTCCATTTTGTGTATTTTTTCATTATGCCATGAATACATCAAGTGTTATAAAAATCTCAGATATAACCCATTGCTTAATAAGACCCACAATTGCCTCACATCCAGTATTGAAGGTGACACTATCTTGTTACTCACTGGGCTCTCAGTTCTCCACTGTCTGGCTAGTACACACTGTATTAATATGTACCATAATGTAACTTATTACATGTAAGATATGCATATTTATTTTATTTATTTATTTATAAAGGATTTTACCAGGAAGGTACACTTGTTGCACCTCTATCAACTGTATAACTTGCAAAGTGCTCTATCACATTTGTTTCTGATATCTAGTTACTTTCCTTACAAAAATAGCTGTTGTACATTCACATATAAGCATGGCAAGTACTCCTGTTGGAACAATTTAAATAAATGATATGTTCATTTATTTTTCGTTCCACATGTATAAACCTTCTCCATGTTACCCCATGGAGTTGTATGAGATAATTAAACATCTTTTTTTTAAAAAAAAAAACTAATTTTAATGAATGGCATCTATGGAATAACATTTGGAGACCTCTCACTACTGTCACAAGTGCTGAAGCTCCACATTTCATAAGTAAAACCGAGCTTGGAATATTTAACATTGAAATGAAGTGTCAAAATATGAAGGATACAATTCTGCATTATGGCACTTCAATATATAGAATTTTAAATTTTCATTGTAAGTGTATTGAAGAATAAGAATTATAATGAAATAAAAGTGGTTTGTGAGGGTCCGGAGGATGAGCAATGGCACTATGGCCTGCTCAGATCTCGCAAGGTTTTAGCTCGATGGTGCCATTACAGGGACAACTGCTCCATATGCAATTCAGACTACTATCACCCAGAAAGGTTGGCCTGTACTGAAACGCCAAGAATTTCATCTCTGCACGAGAGGTACAGAAATCCCAGATGATTGTTTCGGCCTTGTCAGGAGGGTATAGCTGGCATCCCTCTAGACACCTTGAGCAAGGGGTCCACATCTGGATTACCCTATAAACGTATAGTGAGAGAAAAGAAGTATAAGAATTGTAGATTGGAAATTGTCCAAACAACGCTTAGGTGACACTGCAAACAAATGTTATTTGGAGACACTCAACGTTTATATCTGACTTGGTCATGGACATATTTTACTCCACACATGAATAGAAAGCACTGGAAATGATTATGCTCATAATACTTGGCAAAGTACTTTCCTTAAAACCTTTAAAAGGCATGGGATTATCACCTATTGCTGGTGAAGAAAAATGCCCAATAATGGAATAATACGTAATCATTTTCCTATTCCATCACATCCATTAAGACTCAAAGGTGAAGGAAATCATTCTTCTGCTGAAATCTGTGGGGGATAAAATACAATTTCAATAGCAAAAATAACATTTGACTATATCTCATAACTACTTCCTTTTTGTAAACATCTTATTGGCTGTGAAAATCTTTATTAGCACTAAGTCCTGGTGCCTGCAGCCAAGAAAAACAAAGGCACGATCTTTGTGGCAACCAGGAAATTAACATGTTTAAGTAAACTAAAATGAGTTCAGAGTTTATAGCATGGCTGTCGAACTGATGTTGATGGCCTACAATTCCCAGATTTCTTTAATGGCCAGGGAATCATGGAAGTTGTAGTTCAGAAACATCTGGGGGGGGGTCTCAGTTAGACAGCCCATGTCTATAGGGAGATAACAGGTTCTGTTCTTGAAGAAAGGCTCTTTATTAGCGGATATCCAAGACAACGATAAATTGACCCCACAAGTCTGACTCATCTGCTAAAAAGTGAAAAGTAGCAACAATGGGCTAAGCATCAAACACGACATGGGCAATACACGTATTAAAGAAACTAATCGCATTTGAACATAAAACGTTCAAGGTGATTTACTTTGACATAGATTTATAAAAAGGAATCAAACCAACTTTTTGGCGCCTGGAGTTTCCCTTTCAGCTCTTTGTGAGGAATCTGTACCTTTTAACTCTATTACACAGATTTTAATTTACCAGATACAGGCCACTGAATTTAAAGGTTACAGGGTGTGTTAAACTTTAATTAAAAGTAACCAGTGATTTAATAGCTATTGTGAGACTTAATTTGCAAAGGCAGTGGTTGGAAATGCTGAAGGGGCGCGACTTAACAGAGAAAATACACCATGTTTATGGCACTCATTTAACTCTTCTACTGTCAGTCGACGGTAAAGGGCCGTATTTGCGAATCCTTCAAAACACAAACCTTAGGGGCTAAATCGCAATCCTAGCGTTAAAACGAGGGCGCAAGGGAGGAAAAACTGCACCCGCAGTTTTCCCCCTTGCGGCCGCGTTTTAACGCTGGATTACAATGCAGGTGCAAAAAATCCTGTCTGCATTGTTACCGCGCGGTAACCCCACGATGCTTGCGGTAGCGCTGAGCGCAGCCGCGAGCATCCACTTAATGGAGTCCATAGGACTCCATTGAGTTACCCCCTGCCGGTCACATGACCAGCCGGATCTCGCCTCGCGAGATCCGGCCGGTTGGCGTAGTCATACGCAGGAAGAGACTGGGGGGACTTTTTCCCCCATTCTTTCCCGGACGGAGGAGGCAGTTGGAGCCATGGTCTTCGCTGCGGGACAGGAGGTGAGTATCTGATTTGTTTTTTTATTTTCTCTGGATGGTGTTAACACCAAGTCCTGGCTGTGGTTAACTTTTTGCTAACCACAGCCGGTCGTTAATCAGCGCTAGTAGATTGTAATACTAACGCTGATTAACACTTTGCGCTTCCCATGTTAAGTATAGGGAGCACAAAGTACAGTAACCTCGAGCTGAAACGCGCAAGGTACCAAACGCAAACGGGTTACGTAACCTGTTTGCGTTTGGATTGTAATATGCGGTAAACACCGCAGCAAACGTTAATGCTCAAGCAAGTGAGCGTTAACGTTTGGGTTAAGAGTGTAATGTGGCCCTAGGTGTTTACGTTGCAGTACGGGAACTGGAACTATTGAGCTATGGTTGACTTCACCTGGATTATGGTTTAATGACTGAATATCCCGTGTGATTTAGTAGAAAGAAATATTACAAAAAATATAGAGGTCTGAGAGATAAAATGTATCATGCAAAACTTAAGTTTCAAAAAATGCATTCAGCAAATGGGTGATGTCATTGAAATATCTAGGAATGTGAGCTATAACATGGTTCATGATAAAGGGATTGCTTAAATAGGAGACCTTTGAATTTGAGGATGGAAATCCCAAGGGCCATTCCTGATTATTTTTTGTCACAGAAAGAAATGGTTGCATGGATAAATCTTACACAAGTAGGGTTTGCATCTGCAAAACCCTAAAAATATGATCATGAATGATATCCTCAGATTAGCCAGATAACCAAATGTAATCCATCCAACCATAAAATCCTCAACAATAGAGTATGGATATGATTGAGTTCGCTTTGGCTTCGGGTTATTTCCATCAAAGGTTGAGTAACTGAAGACGACTTGGTAATTATAATTGCACATGTTCAATATTGACTATGTGATTTTCAGAAAAAAACTTTGGCCTTTTTCATTGACTTAAGGCTAGGGTCAGAGTGGGGCAGTCGGAACGCGCGTGCAGGCGCACTAAATCACGGCGGCAGTAGCAGCACATAACGGCCAATGACGGCCAATATACGCAGTACGTGCGTACAAAAGTGCGCCGACACCACGCAACCGGCAAATGAACGCATTTTTCTCAGAACGTGAAACCGCTGCTACAGACGTACAGAGTGCGCTGCGGCCGCATGGCAGCGTGTGTGCGTGATTAGGAGACGTCAGACGCTGCTAGTGTGCGGCCTACATAACGTTCAAACAGCCGGATTTCCCTAGAATTGCGTTGGTGAGTACCTGCGACTGTGCGACTGTGGTCGTCTGACCACTTAAGCGTATTCCGTGAAAAAATGCGTGCGCACGCATCGACGTACATTTTGACGGTGGCCGCAGAAAATGCGCTCATCTGTCCCTAGCCTGAAACCAAGATAGTTGGCTAAATTTATTTCCTTTTGTGACCTGAGCTGACAATGACACTACTCATTGAGTACAGCACAAACATGATAGCCAAGTCCTCCAACTCAGTCTCAACTCAACCCTTAATGCATTATACATGTCCGTTTGATGTATCAGTTAGTTGAAATGGAAGTGTGCCACTTTAAGCATCATAGGAGAGTTGCACATTTGTGAATGAGTTGTCATTATAATAACATTAATAATTCAATATCAGATAGGAAAGTCCACTCTGCAGTCACCAGGAGAAAAGTTCAGAAAAAGGTCATGTAAACATATAAGATTCCCATTCCCTGGGAACTGCCTAGTTTTCACCTTTCATCTCTGGATTTGCAGTTGTTTACAATCAGATGTTTCTTCAAAAGGTCTTTGCCCAGTAACATATCTAAATTGTCTCCACTTGTCTTTGAAACAGGACAAACTCCTATGTCGTCAGCATACGTGCTCCCTGATGAAAGTGTCCTTATTTCAGATGACGAACAACAAAGTTTGAGTTCAAGGATGGGCTTTTTTCAAGCTTGAAATGTGTACTGGCAAGTCTTCACTTCTTCTGAGTATTCAGGGAGACTGCTCTCTACTGCTGAGCTACTGCTAACTCCCTACTGCTGCTCCCTACTGTTGAGCTACTGCTAACTCCCTACTGCTGCTCCCTATTGCTGCTCCCTACTGCTGAGCTACTGCTAACTCCCTACTGCTGCTCCCTACTGCTGAGCTACTGCTAACTCCCTACTGCTGCTCCCTATTGCTGCTCCCTACTGCTGAGCTACTGCTAACTCCCTACTGCTACTCCCTATTGCCGAGCTACTGCTAACTCCCTACTGATGCTCCCTACTGCTGAGCTACTGCTAACTCCCTACTGCTGCTCCCTATTGCTGCTCCCTACTGCTGAGCTACTGCTAACTCCCTACTGCTGCTCCCTATTGCTGAGCTACTGCTAACTCCCTACTGCTGCTCCCTACTGCTGAGCTACTGCTAACTCCCTACTGCTGCTCCCTACTGCTGAGCTACTGCTAACTCCCTACTGCTGCTCCCTACTGCTGAGAAGATGAGAGAATCATCTCCTACTGCTGTAGTATTGTAAAATGGACAGGCCCCTGTCTGTGAGTGCCACTTTCCTCCTATGTTGTGAACATCCAGTATTGTGGCTGAAGCTACAGATTTTGATTTCCGATTTCTAAGATAAATGTTTATCTATTACATTGTCTCTTAGTCCTCCGAGTCTATGTAAAACAAGGAGTAGACATGTGCATTTCGTACTGTCAAAATTTAGTTTTCGTCCGAGATTTGTATTTTCGTAATTTTTTTTGTTTCCGAAAAACCGTCCGTCCAATATTAAGAATCGTCTGAAAACGATCCGAAACGATATCAAACAATTCAAAAATGATCCGAAACGATATCAAACGATTCGAAAATGATCCAAAACGATGTCAAACGGATGTTCCAAAATGAAAAAAAACTGAATGAGAATGACACAAAGTGAAAAAAAATGGAACAAAATGATTTCAAAGTAATAAAAACTGGAGTTTTTTTAACATTGCAACTTATAGGATCTGCCTATAGGTTTTAATGTTTAAAAATCCCCATTTTTGTTAACTATTTATTAAACCGCATATTTTTTTTCACTTGCAGCAATAAGCCATTTTGTTTATTTTTTTAGGATATTTTTGTCACTTTTTTGTAATTTTTTGGGTGAAATTTTAGGTTTCCGAACTTTTTTAAAGTTGTCGTACACTATTTTTTTTTGCAAACAGCGTCTCAATAATGATAATGAATCAGATCCGATCCTATAAATGATTCGAATCCGATCCGATAAATGAATTGGATCTGATAAATGATTCAGATCTGAGCCGATAAATGATTCGCATCCAATAAAATGATTCGGATTGGATCTGATAAATGAATCTGATCCGATAAATGAATCGGAACCGATCCGATAAATGAATCAGATCCCAAAACCGAAAGGATCCAAAAATGATATTGGACGATCCGATATTTCGGATCGGTCCGAAATGACGAATCGAGGTGAAATATCAAACGACCCGAAAAAAAGAAAAACTGTTTAAAATGGCCCGAAATCACCCGAATCGAAAAAAAAACGGGACGAATGATTCTGAAACAAAAAAAATCCGCTGTCTAACAAGTAGGCTTGTGCACCGATTTTCTTTTCGGTTCGATTCGGTTCGATTCGTTCGGATGTTTAAAATTTCGATTCGGCTCGTTTCGACCAATTTCTGTTTCAATTTGGTTCGGTTCGGCTCGTTTTTCGTGTACATTTTTTTTTCGGAATATCGACCATTTTTCGTGTTTTCGGGTCACTTTGCTCGTTTTTTGTATCGACTTTTCGGAAATTTCGGAAATTTTCGGAATGTCTGTTCTCCTCGTTTCAAAGTGTCTACGATAATTCTGGCGATTCTATCGTGTTTTTTTTTATTAAATAAAGATCCTTTTTTTCTTATGAATAATTGAATATACATTTCACAACTTTATTTAATCATATTAAAATGGTATGAAAGCCAAGGAACAAAAAAAATGAACAAAACGATTTAAAAAACGCTAAACTGACCCGAATGCCACAAGAAACAAGTGATACGCATTTACAAATACAAAATTACAGAATCAGCGATATAACCGATAATAGTTAAATATACGATTTCCAGAATTACCGAAATGGAACCGAAATCACGAATGGAACCGAAATCATGAATAGAGCGAAAATAAATTTCGATTTGACACATTTCAAGTCCATTCGAAAAATCCGAATTTTTTTCGTTTCGGCTCGGAAAACTTTTCGGATCTATCGGTTTTCGGGTCCGACCCGATTCGGAAATTCGGACGAATCCGAAGACATGAATCGGGAAATTTCGTGAAACCCGAAACGCACATCCCTACTAACAAGGAGTAGAAAACCAGAAAAAAAGTCTCAACTGTTAAACTATAGAAAGTGAAGCATCAGAAAAGTTAAAAATTTTAAATAAATCACAGATTTAATGAAAATAAGTTGGCATTACCCCTTTATGAAAGAAGATGAATTCTGTGCTGATTCTGTAGAGGGAAGGAAGCAGTTTAACAAGCTATAATTTTTCCCAGTCGCAATGGGACCTCTTCTGTGTCGGGCCACCATTCTCAGAATCATCCATCAACAGTTGGACGTACAAGGTGATGGAGAAAATGTGGTTTTGCACCCATAAACTAAGAAATAGTTTCCTGTAGACATCAGGATTTTTAAATAGTCATTAGATAACATCTATTTGGCCTCGTACATCTATTTTTTTATGTATTATTTTAGGAGAATGTTATTTTCTTTTTCTTGAGAAGAGCGTGTGTTTTTTACCCTCGCGTTGTTAGTGTTTTATCCATAGTTTTGGTGGCATGGGAAATGTCTGCTGGTCTTTTTCTCATTGGGAATATTATTGTTTGCTGCGGAATAATATATATTTGCAAACCTTTTGGTTTAGAGAAACAGAAACACGTTAAACAAAAGCGTTCTGGGTAGCTGAGCATATTGAATGTTCTGATTTGCAAGTGTCTGCCCGGCATCCATGGCTTCAGCGGATGCATTGTGCAGGAGGAGGTTTACCAAGGCCGCCAATGGTAGGCTTCATTACATGTTTTGAAAACACATATCACAAATAAGTACCTTTTATGCTTAATCATAGTTTGCAGGTGACTCATTATCTAGCTTATCATGTTTTTACCATGATTTCCTGTGAACACGTGCAACATGAGAGTCACGTGCAAGGAACCACTAGATACCTCTACATTTTCAATGAACGCCCGGTGCCTAGAAAACTGAGAGGGATATAAAAAACATATACAGGGTTATTGAAAGAGATCCGAATGGCTGGAGAAAGGTAACTGAAGGCTGAAAATCAGAGTTCAGTTACCTTTCTTGGCCATTCAGCTATCCAGAGAGCAGGCAATACGCCAAATCCTGGCGAATTGCCTGCACATACGGTGCCTGTTCTGTGCCTGTTCGAGGGCAGTGAAATCCCCATAGAGAAGCAATGCTTCGGGTATTCACAGAACAAAAACCAGCAGTGAAAGGTTCCCGAAATGCCCTGCCATTCGGTGGTTTCATTCGACAGGTTTAATCAGGCGAATCCCATAGGCTTCAATGTTAAAAATATTCCCGTTTTAATTCAATATCTAATAAACCATTCATAATAATATTCTGCAGTAAAGAGTCTCTTTATTTATAGATTTTTTAGGATATTTTAAGCATTTTTCTCGATTTTTATTTTTTTTCCAAAAGTCCGATTTGTTTTTTTTTTTTTTTAACTTTACTTATTTTTTCTGTAACAGCCCTTTTTATTATCATTCCCTGGACCTCATATGTAAATTTCAGACATTTTCGCTCAGTAGTTTCTTTGCAAACAGCGTTTCACTTTTCAAACATTCATACAAACTGTTTTTCTAATTTATTCACTACCTTCTTCTGCGGTGTCGGCTTTTTCCGGAGGCTGCGCTGCGTGTTATCGTCTCCTGCTTGGGTTATTTCCGGCGTCTTCGCTGGGTTAATCCAGATGTTTTTGCGGGTTTCGGCGTGCATTCGCCGGGTTTTCGCAGTGACTTTTCGTCGGGTTTGCGGCAGCTTTTCCCTGCGCTTCGACGGCCCTGTGGTGCTTGCTGAATACACCGCAGGGACGGCAAAATGGGTTTGCCGAATCGGCCTGAATTGAAGAGAACGAAAAGTCACCGAACGTGTGGTGACTTTTCGATTCTCTTTGAATAACCCTGGTAACTTGTATCCACTTGTGAGGAGCTCCTAGTCACCTGTCAACCAGTCATCTACATCTCTCCAAGGATACATTTTATGAATAAGGTTTATAGAAAACCTTTTTTTTGTTTTAGTAAATTGACAATTTTCTCCATAAATTGGAGAAGGATTTTTTTATGCAATAATACAGCTTAACCACTTCACTACCGATCACGAGATATCTCGGGCTTCAAAGGCACCATTAGATGCCCCGATATCGACATGTAGAGATCTGCTGATCTGCAGTCCAAAAGCAAAATATATTCATTTGCTGCAAGCAAAGTTTGTTTGCTTTTGGGCTGCAGAAGGTGCCCCCAAAGTTTTAGCCCTGTGGGCATAATGCCCAAAGTGCTAAAACTGTAAAATCAGCTGCTGAAAGCTCTGAAATATCGGGCTTTCAGCAGCCGGTGCAGGGAGAAATAGAAGAAAATAGACCTACAGCTCAAACCTCTAACTAAATTTGGCAGTAGATGGCGCCATCTACTGGCCAAAATAGGTTATTTACATAAAAAAATACAATGGGTATAAACTCAAATATTTCTTACTTTACAATTAATTAAAAATAATTTTACAGAAAAAAACACTGGTTTCTGACAATGTTTTTTGTAAAATCACTTGGTAGTGAAGGGGTTAATAGGTCTGTTCACTGAAGAATCAAAAAGAAATAACACATTTTTTTCATCCATTGGTGTAGGGTATTTGTTTATTTTTGTGTCTGGATAATCTATATTATAATAGAGTAAGGCTTTGGCTGTCCGTCGCCAAAGCCCTACTGCGCATGCGCGCGCAACCAGCGGCGGTTGGTTGCGCGCGCATGCAACCGCCGCGGCACGAGCCGGCTGCCGGCTCGCCGCGGCGGTTACACATGCACACAGCAGCCGGGTAGAGGCTGCGCTCGCAGCCTCTACCCGGCTGCCGCGCGCATCCAACCCCCCGAGCGGCGAAGGGAAAGTTTCCTCCGCCGCTCGGGGGTTGGATGCGCGCGGCAGCCGGGTAGAGGCTGCGAGCGCAGCCTCTACCCGGCTGCTGTGCGCATCTAACGGGTCCCCCGAGCGGCGAAGGGAAAGTTCCCTCCGCCGCTCAGGGGTAGGATGCGCGCGGCAGCCGGGTAGAGGCGCAGCCTCTACCCGGCTGCCGCGCGCATCCTACCCCCGAGCGGCGGAGGGAAAGTTCCCTCGCTTCCGCTTTGAAGGACCCAAGCCCCGGTCACGTGACGGGGCTTGGGTCCTTCAAAAACAGGAAGCGGGGAAATCTTCACTTCCCTGGCGCCGCTCGACAGGTAAGTATGAGCGCTGGGGGGGCCATATCCATGACCTGGGGGCAAATCCATGAGCTGGGCAAATCCATGAGCTGGGGGCAAATCCATGAGCTGGGGGCAAATCCATGAGCTGGGCAAATCCATGACCTGGGGGCAAATCCATGAGCTGGGGGCAAATCCATGAGCTGGGGGCAAATCCATGACCTGGGGGCAAATCCATGAGCTGTGGGCAAATCCATGAGCTGGGGGCAAATCCATGAGCTGGGGCAAATCCATGAGCTGGGGGCAAATATCCATGTGCTGGGTAGTATCCACGTGCGGGGGCAGTATCCACGTGCGGGGGCAGTATCCACGTGCGGGGGCAGTATCCACGAGCTGGGGGGCATATCCACGAGCTGGGGGGCATATCCACGAGCTGGGGGGCATATCCACGAGCTGGGGCAGTATCCACGTGCGGGGGCAGTATCCACGAGCTGGGGCAGTATCCACGTGCTGGGGCAATATCCACGAGCTGGGGCAGTATATCCATGAGCTGGGGCAGTATATCCATGAGCTGGGGCAGTATATCCATGAGCTGGGGCAGTATATCCATGAGCTGGGGCAGTATATCCACAATAGACTGCCCTCTGGGCATGCTTTACAACTAGTAAAAAATAATTCATAAATAATATACACTGCCACCCCCCCAAAATGCATAAAGACAACTGGAGCAGCACCTAAGGGGTTATTCAAAGAGAGACGAATTTGCCACTGAATTTTGCCGTACAGAGAAATTTTGTGGAAATTCAGCTATCCAAAAAAGCTGGCAATTCGCAAAATATTGTGGAATTGCCAGCGAAATTCAGTACAATTCTGCGACCTTTGGTGGCAGTGACATTCTCCATAGAGAAGTTATGGTTATTCTATTCAGAGAACGGTGAACAGCACCGAAAAGTTGCTGAAATAACTAGATTTTTGATGTTTTCATTTGACAGGTTTAAACAGGCGAATCCCATAGGTTTCAATGTAAAAATAATTTCCCATTTTTATAAATTTTTTATTCAACCGTTTATTCTTTTCATTTGAATCAAAAAAAATTTTTATTAATTTATTTTTAAGGCATTTTTCTGAATTTTTTTCAGCGAAAGTTTTGTTTCCGATTTTTTTTAAATGGCTTTTTTTTAGAATTCTGTAACAGACCTTTTTTATTATTATTCATAGGACCTTATTTATTATTTCCATGCATTTTGTTTTTGGTTTTAACGACTTTAAAAAATATATATATAAATAATTTTTTTACCCCTCTTCGGCGGCTGATCGTCTTTTTTTCGGCAGCGTTTGGCAGGTGATCAGAGGCACTTGTCGGTCTGTTTGGTGGATCGTCAGCTGTGTTCGGCAGTTTATCAGCTGCGATCGACGGTTTATCAGATGCGTTCGACGGTTTACAAAATGCGTTCGGCGGTTTATCAGATGCGTTTGTCGGGTTTATCGGCGGTGTTCGGTGGATCAATTTGGCGCACTTCTGGGACCCTGAGGTGAATGCTGAATTCACTGCAGGGTCGGCAAATTGACCTTGCTAAATCGCACCAAAGTGCGCCGAACATAAGAGCAAAAATTAGACTTGTGCACCGATTTTTTTTTCGTTCGATTCGGTTCGATTCGTTCGGATGTTTAAAATTTTCGATTCGGCCCGTTTCGACCGATTTCTGTTTCGATTCGGTTCGGTTCGGCTCGTTTTTCGTGTACATTTTTTTTCGGGATATCGACCATTTTTAGTATTTTCGTGTCACTTTGCTCGTTTTTTGTATCGACTTTTCGTGATTTCGGAAATTTTCGTTTTTTTCGGAACGTCTGTTCTCCTCGTTTCAAAGCTGTCTAACTCTATTCGTTTTGACGTAAACTACTATGGTTTACTTTTTTTATACTTTAGATATTTTTTTATAATAAATTTTTGGTTTGTTTTTCAGATCCGATAATTCATTCTGTCGATACGATAATTCTGGCGATTCTATCGTGTTTTTTTTTATTAAATAAAGATCCTTTTTTTCTTATGAATAATTGAATATACATTTCACAACTTTATTTAATCATATTAAAATGGTATGAAAGCCAAGGAACAAAAAAAAATGAACAAAACGATTTAAAAAACGCTAAACTGACCCAAATGGTCTGACTTTAAAAATTAAAACCAGAACAAAAGGTTTTAAAACGGAAAAATGGTTGATCAAAAATACGCATTTACAAATACAAAATTTACAGAATCAGCGATATAACCGATAATAGTTAAATATACGATGTCCAGAATTACCAAAATGGAACCGAAATCACGAATGGAACCGAAATCATGAATAGAGCGAAAATAAATTTCGATTTGACACATTTCAAGTCCATTCGAAAACTCCAAAAAAAATTCGTTTCGGCTCGGAAAACTTTTCGGATCTGTCGGTTTTCGGGTCCGATCCGATTCGGAAAATCGGCCAAATCCGAAGACACGAATCGGGAAATTTCATGAAAATTCCGAAATTCCGAAACCCGAAACGCACATCCCTAAGAGCAATGAAATTTCGGTGCTATTTGAATAACCCCTTATGTTTCTGGTATTCCTTTGCGGGTTTGTTTTATTCAGTGTAGCATTATGTTAATGACTGCTATATATAGGAGGGTGTCTAAAATAGACTCTTGATGCAAAAAAAGGGCGAATGTGTTTAGACTACATTTGCATTTCCTACCCAGAGTACATTGCTGCATATGGGGAGCGTGGCAAATGATCACGGGGGGGGGGGGGCCAAAGTAAATCTCTGATTTGCTTGGACGTGCAGATGTTGTTCGCAATTATTTATTTTATATCTTGTTATTTGTGGTATAGGGGATATTAATGTCACTTTTTTGTTCTCTGCCTTAGTTTAAATGTTTTATATTTTTATATATATATATTCATATATATTCATACACGTAGATATAAATAATCTTTGCAGAACTTCTGCACTCACGGACTCCAAACATCCAAATGTCTGGATGCGTGCCTGGTGCGAAACTTGACGCACAAATGCAAACTGGAACAAGAGCTAGCACTCTAAGGTCTTAATAAAATAGAATAACGAACATTATCGATGCATATTAATAAATGTCAGTGTTTCAGCTCACAGCAGGAGCTTTCATCAGTATATATATATTGATGAAAGCTCCTGCTATGAGCTGAAACACTGACATTTAATAATATGCATATATATGTGTATATATATATATATATATATATATATGTAGCATATGAGCTCTGTGGGCAAAGCAGTTCTCTGAATTGCTGAGATGTGTAAATGTCTTCTACAATTCTGAACTTTATTATTTGCTATGTGGAGGCTTTTATTTCCACTTTCTGCCCTCCACCATAACTTAAATGTGTGTGTGTGTATATATATATATATAATATATATATATATATATATGTAGCATATGAGCTCTGTGGGCAAAGCAGTTCTCTGAATTGCTGAGATGTGTAAATGTCTTCTACAATTCTGAACTTTATTATTTGCTATGTGGAGGCTTTTATTTCCACTTTCTGCCCTCCACCATAACTTAAATGTGTGTGTGTGTATATATATATATATATATATATACATACATAACAAAGATTATAGTTGTAGAAGACATTTACACATCTCAGCAATTCAGAGAACTGCTTTGCCTGCAGAGCTCATATACTACATTCCCCATATGCAGCAAGGAACTCTGGGTGGAATATGTTTATGTCACTGGTTATTCCCGGACTTTTTAACTTCTTGACCTTTGAGGACCATTTATATCAGTTAAAGGTTTAGAACAAGCATTCTCTTTACACCAAGCGATAGTGTAGCGACACTTATTACAGTATATACATACTGTATATATACAGGGTTATTCAAAGAGCTCCGAATTGTGGCCGAAAGGTAACCGAACAGTGATATTCAGCGTACGGTTACCTTTCCTGACCATTCGGCTATCCAGAGAGCAGACAGTTCACCAAATGTTGGCGAATTGCCTGCACATACGGTGCCTGTTCGGTGCCTGTTCGAGGGCAGTGAAATCCCCATGAAAAGCAATGGTCTATTCAGAGAACACAAACCAGCAGTGAAAGGTTTGCCGAAATGCCCTGCCATTCGGTGGTTTAACCACTTCAATGCGGAGGACGCGCTCAGCGCGTCCTCCGCATTACCGCTGGTATGTGGAGGACGCGCTGAGCGCGTCCTCCATTGGGGTCAGCGTTCGGCCGGGTTCCGGCCGATCGCTGGCCCCTCCTGTGCGGGCTGACATCCTCGATGTCAGCCGCGCATCCGGAACCGCAGCCGCTGGTATTAGGTGTCATCGCGGCAGCGCGATGACACCTAATTCAGGCGCCCCCCCCGCATGTGCGGAGGAGGCGCCTGAAAGGGAGGGGGGAGGTCCTTCGGACCTCTCTCCCTCCCGATCGGCAGCTCTGCGGGGGTTAACCCAGGCATCATTTGGAAGGGCACAGCCTGCCCTTCCAAATGGTGCCTGGCTTTAACCCCTGGGGAGCTGGATCGCGAATCGGCGCTGAAAAGCGCCGGTTCGTGATCCTTTCCCGGAGCTGGCCGACATCTTGGATGTCGGTCAAGCCTCCGGGAACTCCCCCTGAGGACTGGCGTCATTGTGCATAGCACGATGACGCCAGTCCTAGAGTTAACCCCTAACTGCCACCAACGGTGGAGATAGGGAGTTCCAATGAACTCCCTATCTCCCGATCCGTGGCAGCTAGGGGTTAAAGTTTGGTATGGTTGGATCGGCCAGAGCATGGCCGTTCCAACGATACCAAACACTACTGTGAAAATGTTTGTAAAAAAAAAAAATGAAAAATAAAAATTAAAAAAAATTAAAAAAAATTAATTATAAAAAAAAAAATAAACACTTTTTTTTTCTTTTTTTTGGTTGGTTAGTGTAGCAATATTGTTCCCATTTCAATTATAATGTGAACAATGATGCTGCACTAACGATTTTTGTATGCGGTGCGTTTGTTAAAAATAGTGTAATTTTCCCCAAAAAAAAATGTAAGGAGACCCCATCTCTAATTTTTTTAACAAGCGCACCCCATACAAAATATAACCGCAATTGCTCGCATGTTAAAATGTGAAAAAAAACACTTTACACATTGTAAATTATTGAAAATACATATTTTATTGCATTTTTTGTTATAATATACAGACATGACTTAACGTATACATATAATAATGACATATTATGAATCTACCGAGTCTGACGGAAAGAACGATATATAATATGTCGGTGTCATATACTAAAATAAGCCTTCAAAACACGTTTAAACATGATGAGCAAAACCGGTAAAAATGAGCTCAGCACAGAGGCGGGAAAAGCCTCAGCAGCGAAAGGGTTAATTCGGCAGGTTTATGCAGGAGAATCCCATAGGCTTCAATGTTAAAAATATTCCCGTTTTAATTCAATATCTAATAAACCGTTTAATATTATATTCTGCAGTAAAAAGTCTCTTTATTTTTCGATTTTTAAGGATCTTTCAGGTTTCTTTGGGTATTTTTTTTGCGTATTTTTTTTACGTTTTTTTATAAATCATTTTTTCTTTTTTCTGCAACAGCCCTTTTTATTATCATTCATTGGACCTCAAATATAAATTTCAGACAATTTTGTTCTGTAGTTTCTTTGCAAACAGCGTTTCACTTTTCAAACATTCAAGCGTACTGTGTTTTTTTTGTTTTTTCACTCCATTCGTCTGCGTTGTCGGGTTTTTCCAGCACCTGCTCTGTGCTGTGATCGGCTCCTGCTCGGGTTTCTCCGGCGTGTTCGGCGGAGTTAATCCAGATATTTTTGCGGGTTTCGGTGTGCGGTGTGTGTTCGTCGGGTTTGCGGCGGCTTTTCCCTGCACTACGACGGCCCTGTGGTGCTTGCTGAATACACCGCAGGGTCGCCGAAATGGGATCGCCAAATCGCGCCGAATTGAAGAGAATGAAAAGTCACCGAACGTGCAGTGACTTTTCGATTCTCTTTGAATAACCCTAATAGTGTTGCGTTCATTAACCCCTTAACGCCGCAGGACGTACATTTACGTCCTGCATTAGGCGGGCTTTGGCGCCGCAGGACGTAATTGTACGTCATCGGCGTTTTCAGCCCCCCCCGGGAGATACTCACCTCCTCCGGCGGCTCCCTCGCTGATCTGAGTCCCACGGAGTCAGATCGGCAGGGTTTCCTCCTCCGGCGCACTGACGTCATCGCGTGTCAGTTTCAGGCGCAGGGGAAGCGCCTGAAGGGGAGGGGGGATCCTTTGGATCCCTCTATCTCCCCATCGCCGGGGACCAGGTGGCTGTGGCCAGCATCGCTGGAAGGGTCACAGCCTGACCTTTCCAGCGATGTATGGGGGTTAACCCCTTAGTTGCCAGGTCGCGACCGGGCACTAATTTGTGCCCGATCGCGGCCTATTTCCGGTGGGTCCGCCATCTTGGATGGCAGCCCCCACCTCTGGGTCACCCCCCGCTCAACTGACAAATCGCGCCATGCGCGATGATGTCAGTTAACCGGGGAACCCCCTAGCTGCAAAGGAATTTCCTATGGAAATCCCATAGAGGAGCTAGGGGGGTTCTTTGAACCCCTTTATCTCCTGATCGGTGGCAGGTAGGGGCTAGAGCATGGCCTTTCCAATGATATCAAACATGACCATGTTATATGTAAAATAAAAGTTTAAAAAAAGTAAAAATAAAAATAATAAAAAAATAATAAATTAAATAATAAAAAAATAAATACGTCTTCTTTTTGTTTTTTTAATGCAGCAGTATTGTTCACATTTCAATTATAATGTGAACAACGATGCTTCACTAATGATTTTTTTTTGGGAGGGGGTTTAGCTAAAATCACGCAATTTCTCCCCAAAAAAAAAATGGGTTCCCCGTTCTAATTTTTTTAACAAATCTACCCCATAACATATGACCGCAGAGCCTCGGATAATAAAATAATAAAAAAAAACACTTTATACACTGTGGAAGATTGACATTTTATTGAAAAGTCACATTTATTTACTTTTTTTTTTACATTTTTTGTTATAGCATTTTGGCAGGGCATGACATATACATATAATAATAATATATTATTAATCTGCCGAGTCTGCCGGAAAGAACGATATATAATTTGTCTGGATGGTATAATAATACGTGACTTAAAAACGGTCAAAATGAGCTCAGCCAACTTCTACTTCCGAAACAGCGCCGAAGTTGTAAAATTACTCCCGTCCTTAAGGGGTTAATATGATAAATATTTGTGTTTTCATAATAATAATATCTCTGTGTTTACAAATAAACATTGATGAATAGGTTGGCATTTATTTAATTATATTAATTAATATATATGTATATTTTCCAGATAATGATTCGTTTACTTGTAGAGACTCTCTGTGTTTTTTTTCCTGGACGGACAGATTGCGCGCAGAGTATCCATCATGTTGGGGTGCCATATCTTGTAAGCGTGCTCGGGGCTGTGTGAATGCGCCGGCGGAGAGGCTGAGACATATGGAAGTGGCTTTCTCGGAGGTACCAGCGGGTACAGTTTGTGTGACTCAGTGCTCCCGTTGGCACGGCTGGCAGCTCAACTCCCTGGGAAAGGCATAGCTTTCAAACATGAGTAATTGATGAATTGTATGTAATATGCAAATGTGAATGCATAAATCTCCTGAATGACAGCTTAATTTATGTGAGCCTTTAAGAATGTGGGATTAGATTTTAATTAAATATCTTCAAAGGCACCCTGACTTGTTAAATTTTTTGGCTGCTGTCTCTATCCCTCTGTGTCGAAGGAGGGGCCACGAAGCAATTAGGGTTTTGTTTGTTTTTTATTCATTTATTATTATTTATTTTTTTATTTATTTTTTTACTAATACATAAACATACAGCCACCGGTTCTTATGTTATTTTTTTTTTTTTTTTTTTTTAATGAGGGCAAAATCCGCAGGAGTCGTTCGGTTAAAGGTTGAAGTCGAGTTTCTAAAAGGAAGAGATTCTGTATAATTTTATTTGCCGGTGTTGATATAAACACAATGGGCCAATTTAAAGTTTGATCGCTGGCGGAACAATTAGGCAGCTCCGTTTTCTGGATGGCGCATCGTCAGGCCGTCAGACGTAAGCCCGGGCCGAATCGTTTCAACACCTGCGGATATTATTTGACATCTTTATTTTTCTCCTATTTTTTTCCCCCCATTTCTTATTTTTAAACAAATGGGGCCAATTAGCTTTGTTCGTGTAAGAACGCCCGCGAGGGAGTTTTTTTTTTATAACGCTTTGCGGTGATGCTCATCGTTCTGGTACTTGCGGGGTTAAAGGGAAATGACAAATCCAGGCTTTACATATGGTACAGTGCATTTCTTCCTCAATAAAACGGCTCTGTGTGTTTATTTAGGAAGACGGAGTGAAAACAAATCTCAGATTAAGTTGCATGATTACTTGTGCCCTGTTAACATATTAAAGACCACCTCTTAACAGTGAGACCCTTATAACCAGGTCTCGCAGTGTCCACAGACAAACAGTGGTGTTACAGGGGTTGTCGCTGGAGGCAGGACCAGAAGCCACGTTACTCCCAGACGTTTTAACTTCACGACCTTTAGGGACCATTAATGTCCTAACGTAAGCTTAAAACAACAAAATATTCTATTTTCACCGAGCAATTTCTAACAATATTTATTATAGTTTAGAGACTCGTTTTTGGGAGTTTTATTGCTGTGCAGCTCTGTTATACACCCGCACACGCCGAATATATGGAGGAACCCCTAAAAAGACACCCGCACACGCTGAATATATGGAGGAACCCCAAAAAAGACACCCGTAGACGTTGAATATATGGAGGAGCCCCTATAAAGACACCTGCACACACTGAATATATGGAGGAGTCCGCATAAAGACACCCGCACACCCTGAATATATGGAGGAGCCCCTAAAAAGACACCCACACACCCTGAATATATGGAGGAGCCCCTAAAGACACCGACACACCCTGAATATATGGAGGAGCCCCTAAAAAGACACCTGCACACACCAAATATATGGAGGAAACCCACAACGATACATGCACACCCTGAACATATGGAAAAAAACCTAAACAGACACCCGCACACTTGAAATATATGGATGAACCCCTAAAAAGATACTTGCAAACCATGAATATATAGAAAAGCACCTCTGGGGGCCAGGGGATTAGCCCCGCCCACAAAGCCTTGCCCAGTGCTCACTGATCTGACTTCCTGGATATAGGTTAGGAGTGGATTGAATGCGCCTGCATGAAGAACCAGTTAATTGGCTGGATGCTCACTCGAGCATCCACTCTCCTGCATGGACAGGTGACAGCTGTTAATGTTTAACCCCTCATTCCCCCATTTTATCCCTATAGTGTCCCTATGGAGTATACAGTTGTGTTCAAAATTATTCAACCCCCACTGAAATTGAGTGTTTTGGCCAGTTTGACATTGATTTTGATCATTCAGTCATCTTGCTTACAATTAAATCAAAGAGGCACGTGTAGGTCAGACAAATATAACATTTATAATGAAATAACCACAAATGTCTTTTCTGTGCTCACATCATTATCAGTTTTATTCAACCCCCAAGTGACATTCAATCTTAGTACTTAGTACAACATCCTTTTACAGTTATAACAGCTTTTAAACGTGAAGCATAGCTTGACACGTGTCTTGCAGCGATCTACTGGTATCTTCGCCCATTCGTCATGGGCAAAAGCCTCCAGTTCAGTCACATTCTTAGGCTTGCGCACTGCAACTGCTTTCTTTAAGTCCCACCAGAGGTTCTCAATCGGATTTAAGTCAGGTGACTGCGATGGCCACTCCAAAATGTTCCAGCCTTTAATCTGTAACCATGCTCTAGTGGACTTGGAGGTATGCTTGGGATCATTGTCTTGTTGAAAGGTCCAACGTCTCCCAAGCCTCAGGTTTGTGACGGACTGCATCACATTGTCATCCAATATCTCCTGGTACTGAAGACAATTCATGGTACCTTGCACACGCTGAAGCTTCCCTGTACCTGCAGAAGCAAAACAGCCCCAAAGCATGATTGACCCCCCGCCATGCTTCACAGTAGGCAAGGTGTTCTTTTCTTCATAGGCCTTGTTCTTCCTCCTCCAAACATAGCGTTGATCCATGGGCCCAAACAGTTCTAATTTTGTTTCATCAGTCCACAGAACACTATCCCAAAACTTCTGTGGTTTGTCCACATGACTTTTGGCATACTGCAGTCGACTCTTCTTATTCTTTGGAGACAGCAAGGGGGTGCGCCTGGGAGTTCTGGCATGGAGGCCTTCATTAGGCAGTGTGCGCCGTATTGTCTGAGCTGAAACTTCAGTACCCACATCTGACAAATCTTTTCTCAGTTCCTCAGCAGTCACACAGGGACTTTTCTCCACTCTACGCTTCAGGTAGCGCACAGCAGTCGAAGTCAGCATCTTCTTTCTGCCACGACCAGGTAGCGTTTCAACAGTGCCTTTTGCCTTGAATTTGCGAATGATGCTTCCTATGGTCTCTCTTGGTATGTTTAACATCTTTGCAATCTTCTTATAGCCATTGCCCTTCCTGTGAAGAGTAATCACCTCTTCTCTTGTCTTCCTGGACCATTCTCTTGACTTCACCATGTTTGTAATCACACAAGTAAATGTCTAGAAGGAGCTGAGTATCACAGTCATTTTAAAGCTGCCTAATTGGTGCTTATTATGCTTTATTGCTGCTCCGTGACATCCACAGGTGTTTTCAATACCTGATTGAAAACACTTGAATGAACCTCTGTTCTTCAGAGTGGTAGTCTTTAAGGGGTTGAATAATTGTGTCAATGAAGAATTCACAAAATAAACATTTACTACTGTATTACAAAACCAATTGATGTCATTTTAGTTGCATATGGTTCTTTAAAAAGTCCTTGTAGGATTTCATTCTGAATACAATTACAAATGTTCACTAAATTCCCTAAAACCCTTTACAGCATTGGGGGTTGAATAATTTTGAACACAACTGTATATAGTACTATATAGAGAATATGGTAAAATAAGGCGTTAAGCACTGCAGAAAATGTTGGAGCTACATAAATGATGATAAAACCAGACAGTGACGTGTTTTCCGACTGTTGGATGAAGATGATGGGAGTCACCTATTTACGATACAATATTAATTCGGTGTGCAGGAGGCAATGGATGGATATTGAGTATACCGTATGCGTATCCTATATCCTAGTGGAAGGGGTGCGGGGCTTTTTTTAACAGTGGCAGAACAATCACAAATGACTTTTTTTTTCACGTGTGATATTCAAGGGAAGGCACACACTGTCCACGCATACATTTAAGAAACAAAACGTGCCTTATTTTGAAGCACATGGCTGAATGACGTCTCCGGTCCCCGGTGCTGCCCCTGGCCCGAGGCTGGAATAAACACGTTAAGCTTATATTGCTATATATATCTTCGTCTCCCTGGCTGGACCATCTCTGGAAAGCTATTATCTGGCAGACTCTTTAAAGGATATCACACAGAATTTTCACATGGCCTTCAGCTCACCCCCCCCCCATTATTTGCCTGCAAACGTGGAACTATCTAATAGTTAATGCAGATTTAATTACCCTTAATTAATTTCTTCTTTTTTTTTTAATGTACAAAGTTATTCTTATCAGTGAGTTTGTAACTAATGAATGTTAAGTGCTTCTTCCATTCTCGTCGCTTCCTGAGCCGGGTCACAGTATGAGAGAAGAGAATGTAGTGGGAAGGATACGAAGGCAATTCACAAAACAAATAGTAAAATGTTAATAAATACTATTAGTAATTAAGGGATCAGATCCACGGGGGTGTTTAGGCCTGGAGCTGCCTTAGGCTCCCCAAAATCCTGCTGCCTCCTCCTTCCCTTGGTATCAAATACATTTGTCAACGATAAATTGAGACAAATATTATTTATAAATACATATACAGTAGATTTACATACTTAAAATGTAATGTAGCGATTTCTAACAACATTTATCGTAGATTAGAGACTCATTGCTGAGGGTTCCATTGCTTTGAAGCTCTATATATACCTGCACACCCCAAATATATGGAGGGGCCCTTAAAAAGACACCCACACACCCTGAATATATGGAGGAGCCCCTAAAAAGACACCCACACACCCTGAATATATGGAGGAGCCCCTAAAAAGACACCCGCACACCCTGAATATATGGAGGAGCCCCTAAAAAGACACCCTGAACATATGGAGGAGCCCCTAAAAAGACACCCGCACACCCTGAATATATGGAGGAGCCCCTAAAAAGACACCCTGAACATATGGAGGAGCCCCTAAAAAGACACCCGCACACCCTGAATATATGGAGGAGCCCCTAAAAAGACACCCGCACACTCTAAATATATGAATATATGGAGGAACTCCTAAAAAGACACCCGCACAACCTGAATATATAGAGGAGCCCCTAAAAGGACACTCACCCTGAATATATGGAGGAGACCCTAAAAAGACACCCGCACACCCTAAAATATTGAATATATGGAGGAACTCCTAAAAAGACACCCGCACACCTGAAATATAGAGGAGCCCCTAAAAGGACACCCGCACACCCTGAAAATATATGGAGGAGCCCCTAAAAAGACACCCGCACACTCTAAATATATGAATATATGGAGGAACTCCTAAAAGGACACCCGCACAACCTGAAATATATAGAGGAGCCCCTAAAAGGACACTCACCCTGATATATATGGAGGAGACCCTAAAAAGACACCCGCACACCCTAAATATATGAATATATGGAGGAACTCCTAAAAAGACACCCGCACACCCTGAACATATAGAGGAGCCCCTAAAAAGACACCCCACACCCTGAATATATGGAGGAGCCCCTAAAAAAGACACCCACACACCCTGAATATATGGGGAGCCCCTAAAAAAGACACCCGCACACCCTGAATATATGGAGGAGCCCCTAAAAAGACACCTGAACATATGGAGGAGCCCCTAAAAAAGACACCCGCACACCCTGAATATATGGAGGAGCCCCTAAAAAAGACACCCTGAACATATGGAGGAGCCCCTAAAAAGACACCCGCACACCCTGAATATATGGAGGAGCCCCTAAAAAGACACCCGCACACTCTAAATATATGAATATATGGAGAACTCCTAAAAAGACACCCGCACAACCTGAATATATAGAGGAGCCCCTAAAAGGACACTCACCCTGAATATATGGAGGAGACCTAAAAAGACACCCGCACACCCTAAATATATAATATATGAGGAACTCCTAAAAAGACACCCGCACACCCTGAACATATGGAGGAGCCCCTAAAAGGACACCCGCACACCCTGAATATATGGAGGAGCCCCTAAAAAGACACCCTGAATATATGGAGGAGCCCCTAAAAAGACACCCGCACACTCTAAATATATGAATATATGGAGGAACTCCTAAAAAGACACCCGCACAACCTGAATATATAGAGGAGCCCCTAAAAGGACACTCACCCTGAATATATGGAGGAGACCCTAAAAAGACACCCGCACACCCTAAATATATGAATATATGGAGGAACTCCTAAAAAGACACCCGCACACCCTGAACATATAGAGGAGCCCCTAAAAAGACACCCGCACACCCTGAATATATGGGACATCTAGAAGGACCAATAGAAAAAAACAAGAGAATATGAGAATTACATTTTAGTTTCTCCCTCGAGCTAGCAGCCCTTTCTCTCACTCAGCGATCATAAGTTAATGGTCCCCCCCACCCTTCGATGTGGCACCCCAGACCCAAGCCTAGCTAGCCTATGCAAGAATATAGCCCTGATCAGAATCTGCTCATTCTCTCATTCTGGTTGCAATTGAATGTGTCCCCCCTTGTATAGAGTTGAGTGGGACCCACAGATATTGGGGCACTTTGATATACTGGTTGACTCGACACGACACGGCCATATGGCACGCAAGAATGACAGGCTGTGCTGCACGGGCCCACAACACTAAACTGCTATTGGATAGGCAATAAAAGCAAATTAGACCTTACCCCCATTGCCAAACCACCCCTGCTTTGAGCACAATCAATTCAGCACTGAAACAGTTAATTTTTTCCCATGAAAAACAGGTTAATTCGTTGTTTGCTCAAGACACTGTTATAAAATGTAATGCTTTTTAATAAATAATATTTCAGTACTAAATCATGATCCTAAACAGAATGCGAGTCGCCCTATAGGTTCGGTGTCACCCTGCAAGTCTCAGATCCTTTGTACATCAGCATAGTAGGGATTGTAGTCAAACGCCAGCCGCGCTCCTGTCGCCCAGACCAAAGAACACAGAGTTTATGCTTAACCTCACTTTATAACCGTCACAAACTACAGGCTCCCGGGATAATTGATGAATATTTGTTTCCCCAGCCCCATTACCCTGCTCATTATTTGTTCCTTGAATATATTTATGGACAATTATCATAACCCTGCTAAGCCTTGTCTTTCCCAGACTAAATAAACCTGTTTTATTAGTCTTCCATCCAGCTGAAGGTCATATTTCCAGACCTATAAACAAATTAATTTGTTCCCCTTTGGACGAGATCCAGTGCATTCACATCTTTCTTTGTGATGGTGAAAGTGTATAAGCCGGCAGCTTATATTTAGGACCTGCGAGTGTGTTAGAAAGATGGTCCCTGTGGCTAGAGAAATCGGGGTGTCAGGGCTATCATTGAATGACCCCCTCAATATTATCTCCAATGTTGGGAGTTCTGGGGACCACAGCTTGTGACAACTCCCTCCTAATAGAGATTTCCGGTTCTTCCAAATCCTTTGAATTATTGAAACTTAGCACCAACCACTCTGCCCACGTTACAGGTACAATAATTTATGAAGCGCCAACATATTCTGCAGCGCTGCACAACAGGTAGGACAAACGCCATATAATATTAACAATTCAAGTTAGACACA
This sequence comes from Leptobrachium leishanense, assembly GCA_009667805.1. Classification (NCBI taxonomy): domain Eukaryota; kingdom Metazoa; phylum Chordata; class Amphibia; order Anura; family Megophryidae; genus Leptobrachium; species Leptobrachium leishanense. Next base: position 10,914,932 of record CM019071.1, read on the forward strand.
GGATGAGAGTTTAGATAGAGGACTATGCTCAAGAGCTTACAATCTAAGAGGAGTGGGGTGACACACACACAGAGGTGAGGGTAAAGATGCTTCCCATGATCTAATAATTGAGACAGATGTCATTTGCATGTCTTACCCAGAGTTCCTTGCTGCATATGGGGAATGTAGCACTGGAGCTCTCTGATGCAGTTCTTTGAATTGCTGTGAAGTGCTAATGGCTTCTGCAATAATAAACCTTATTGTTTATTGCATGGAGGCTTTTTATTTCATTTATTGCCCTTCACCACAACCCTAATAAGTATATATATATGGGTGCTGGACAAAATCCCTACAGCCAGGTTCCCTAATGCCAACATCCAGACGGCCAACTTCCAGACAGAACAAGTGCCGGACATCCCAACTTTCCTACACGGCCAACTTCCAGACATCCATAATCCCAGTGGCTAACCCTAATACTAACACCCTAACCGTAGGTTTAAGGGGGTTAGGGCTAGGTTTAGGGGGTTAGGGCTAGGTTTAGGGGGTTAGGGCTATGGCTAGGTTTAGGATGGTTAGGGCTAGGTTTGGGGGGTTAGGGCTAGGTTTAGGGGGTTAGGGCTAGGTTTAGGGGTTAGGGTTAGGGCTAGATTTAGGGGGGTTAGGGCTAGGGCTAGGTTTAGGGGGTTAGGGTTAGGTTTAGGGGTTTAGGGTTAGGGCTAGGTTTAGGGGGTTAGGGTTAGAGCTAGGTCTAGGGGGTTAGGGTTAGGCCTAGGTTTAGGTGGGTTAGGGCTAGGTTTAGGGAGTTAGGTTTAGGGGGTTAGGGTTAGGTTTAGGGGGTTAGGGCTATGTTTAGGGGGTTAGGGTTAGGTTTAGGGGGGTTAGGGCTAGGTGTAGGGGGGTTAGGGTTATAGCTAGGTTTAGGGGGGTTAGGGCTAGGTTTAGGGGGTTAGGGTTAGTCCTAGGTTTAGGGGTTAGGGCTAGGTTTAGGGGGTTAGGGTTAGGTTTAGGGGGTATGGGCTAGGTTTAGGGGCTAGGGCTAGGTTTAGGGGGTTAGGGTTAGGTTTAGGGGGTTAGGGTTAGGTTTAGGGGGTTAGGGCTATGTTTAGGGGGTTAGGGTTAGGTTTAGGGGGGTTAGGGCTAGGTGTAGGGGGGTTAGGGTTATAGCTAGGTTTAGGGGGGTTAGGGCTAGGTTTAGGGGGTTAGGGTTAGTCCTAGGTTTAGGGGTTAGGGCTAGGTTTAGGGGGTTAGGGTTAGGTTTAGGGGGTATGGGCTAGGTTTAGGGGTTAGGGTTAGGTTTAAGAGTTAGGCTTAGGGCTAGGTTTATGGGGTTAGGGCTAGGTTTAGGGGGTTCGGGGTTAGGGCTAGGTTTAGGGGGGTTAGGGTTAGGGCTAGGTTTAGGGGGTTAGGGAGTATGGTTAGTGTTAGCCTCTGGTATTTTGGATGTCTGTAAGTTGCCCGTCAGGGAGTTGTCTGTGTAGGGAAGTTGGCCATGTAGGGAAGTTGGCCGTGTAGGGAAGTTGACCGTGTAGGGAAGTTGGCCGTCAGGGAGTTGTCTGTGTAGGGAAGTTGGCCGTCTGGATTTTGGCATTAGGGAACCTGGTTGTAGGGATTTCGACCCAAAACCTATATATATATATATTTTAATTATAATTTTATACCTCTGGAAGTGTAAATTGTTGTTAATAATAATAAACATAATAATGATAATAAGAATAATATAAAACCTTTTTCTCTCTGCATGAAAAGTGTCAGCTTCCACCTGAAATCAGTATCTGACTTTGTAACAGCTGCTCACTTCTCATCAGTGAGAAACAGCTTTATTGTTCCGTTCGTACAGATTGTCGGCTGCATTATCATAACAAATATGTTTTTTTTTATTTTGTGCAAAATGAAATATAAAATCATAGTTGAGGTTGATAATTCACTATCATTTCCATAGGAGGAGGGTCTCGGGAGCTGAGGTTGTAACTATGGTTCTTAATAAGTGAATGTCTTATTATGGCGATACAGTAGTTATTCTCAGAGGTACCGAAAGGTGATACAATGTTGCTTCATTCATGCATCTCTGTATGAATCATTATTCATTGCGGTCAACTACCTATGCGTGTACAGGAAACATATGGATAAGTAATGAGCTAGATCAGGGGTCTGCAAGCTTGGCCCTGCAGATGGTTTGGAAGTACATCTCCCATGATGCTCAGTCACTCAGGAGGTTGACTGAGCATCATGGGAAATGTAGTTCCAAAACACCTGGAGGGCCAAGGTTGCTGACCCCCTGATCTACATTCGTAGACTATCTGTAAACTAAAATGCAGTTTCTATTCCTTTAAAATAAATAAATGATTAATAAATAATAAAAGAATATATTATAAAATATAAAATGAAGAAACTTCCTTCTTTTTCATTTATGGTTCTCAGGTGCCTCCATCTATTTCATTTCATTGTAAGGAGCAGTGTATTTATCTTAACATATTTAATATCCTAAAGAACGTGCACGGAAATACTCTTAAGACAGTCTAGAGAGTTCTAAAGTCTTCTATTTGAACCCATCATATTACACTCTTCCCAAACCATGAGTCAAACAATGCCCTGCGCGCAATTTGGCATATTGTCATCGGCCACTTTTATGTATTTATTTTTGCATTCTTATAAGCTTTGATACATCACCAAGTGCATTACCAAGTCACCCAAGTTCATTGTGTATCATCTCTGTCCCTCTTGTTAGGGGTTTAACCATCTGTCATCGACTCAGCCCATCAATCATTCAATTCACTCTTCTGACTTTAACTACCCCAACAGATCGTTTGGCTTTATGTCTCTTTCATGTTGCCTGGGTTAATGGTACCCTGCTGGGTTTATTATTTTTTTCCACTGCTACTTCTTTTTGTTTCTCAGTCAATGCAGCAGATCCAGGCACATCCACAAGAAAATATGTTGAGGCAAAAGTCTTCTGCTCTTCCAAAAGCTCATTAAAGTCCATGCTGCTGGTGCCTGTGTGGCTATTGTTTTCCAAAAAGTGAAGTAAATAGCTCAGTGATTGAGTCCTGATCACCAGTATTTCTTTGGACAATGCTGTTGCCACCTGCTGATAATCCATAAATCACTTTCTATGGTTGAGCAGCCAATGGCTTCCCCCAACCTGTCTGAAGAAGACATCTATGTGACAAATATTCTTAGGAATCGGACAGTGGCTGCCTGAGATCACAGCCTATAGCGGTTTCCTCCATGGCATTAACTATAAAGGTTATCCTGCTCCACTGAATATATTGGTGTAATGCATGATGTAGCTTAGGTTTGAAAGTTGAGAATCCAAGTGGGAATCGTAAAATCCTTTCTGACTTATCTCCTATAATATTTGCCCAAGCAGTATGCTTGTGTGTTTCTCGTGAGACAAGTTACACACTGGTCCATATTTTACTAATATGAAATGTTGCATTTGCTATGACACCCATCACCCAGGTTAGTCCAACATCTTGAAGATGGTAGGTCATCAGGAGCAGCACCATTTTGGTGGAGTCCTACCAGGTTGTGTATCCCCATACTGAGTGAGAGTCCGTATGACTGCGTGTACGATCCCATGGCCAGGAAACAATTATCACTTTTGCTCACATCCATTGTTCTCGCCCTGGGTGTCATATATTCTCGATTTTGCTTTGGAATCGTTGTCCCAGTTGATCTCACGATGGGCAGAACTTACCTGTTCCATGGGCAATTCTCAGGTGGGAACTGGACTGGCCTGAATCTTTGCTAATGTTTACATTCGCCTTGTGATGTGGCTGGAGTCACAGTCGATGCTCAGTGCCTTGAAGTTGGCCATGTGGCCAGTTTGTTTTGCGCTTGCATGTTAATCTGCACTTTCAAATAGTTTTTGTAGGTTTGCAAAAGTGTTGAAGACATATAGGTTTCCATCCAGTGCTATATTTGCTGTTGCCTTGGCCGCACTAGGCCAATGTTGCTTTAATTTTTGACTACAACCCCAACTTAGGCGGGGCGTACGTCAACTTGCACTTGTGGTGAGGGCAGGTTCCTTCCGATATCATACCCATCTTTACATTAGTAGTAACCCAGTTCTCGAGGGAATTTGGTTGACGTAATAAGATTGCACAACATGGGTCTACAATGAGTCCTATTGGATCCAGTGCACAGGTAAAAAAAATTGATTCAGCAAATTTCGGCTTCTGAAATATTCAGAACCAACCAAATGAGAATATCGGAAGCTTCTGATATTTTAGATCAGTCCTTTTTGGGATATCGGAAGGGTCCGATATATTTGGCTACAGTCGATATTTATAACCTCGGTGTATTAAAATATAAAAACCTACAGAATGACGCATGAATGGCTCCAGAATGAAACATACATGCGCCAAAATGACACAACGAATAAATCATGTGCTGCAAAAATAATACACAGAATGAGTTATGTTCTTCAAAAATTATGCCCAGGTTGGGCATATGCCCCAATATGGCGCACTGAATGCTGAATACTCTCCCAAAAAATGGCACACATAATGACAAGTAGGTGTCAATAAAGCTGAGGAGCACTTCGACGGGTTTGACCAATCGGGATGTCTTTATTCAGATTGCGGTTCGGACGTCGGCAATTCAGATCGATCCGAAATGCCAAAATACCATTTATTCAGCTGAATTTCACATTGATCTGAACCTCACACACTATATTAGCAGTTCTTTTAATTATGAATTCTTCCTTTGGGAAGAAGGTTGTTAGTAAAGACCGGTTTCAGTTTTAGGCCTCTCATTAGTAGAAAGGAAGCACCTGCAGTTAAAAAGGAAGACGTATCTTGAGATGAGACAATAATGTAATATTTGTATTGTGCTGCAAAAAACAGAAAATAATGAGTGTGCCGAAGCCAAGGAAATGCCCTCATTTATTGGCGTAACACTTGGAAAGAAATGTCCGAGAGCCAACGGGCCGCTCTGTAAGAAGGTTATGAAACAAAAGTAATTTGTTTTATCTTCGTCAAGAACAAAAGTGTATTAAGTTAAACATTTTTATAGGTGAAACTGCACAAAGAAAGCCCTTGTAACCTCCTTATGGTCACCACGTGTATATTTAGTAGTTAAGGTCTGTAGATCAGGATTTTTATGTCGGGTTAAGTCTGATCTGATCTCAAAATAATAGAAACAACCCAAAATTTCCCAAAGAGTTTTGGCTGAAAATCTAATATTTTATGTTGGCAAGTTCAGGTTCTGATCCCTCAACTGGGAAGATCCACCTGAGAAAATCAACTGGTGGCCATGACTACCATCAGAAGTCATGGGGCTCCTTACTGAACAATTCTCAGGGCTCCCTTCCCTCTGCTGCCAAAAGAAACCACTTGGCTCCTTTTCTGCTATAATGGTAAAGGGAGTGGGCTAAATCCCTGTTAGTCCAGCAAGGAGGTAAACAGGGTTCCTTGGAGGGAGAGCATTCGTTCAGCACCTCTACCATACTAAATTGCTCCTGCCGTGAAGAGTCAGAGTGGTTTGGCCAGCCTCAGATTTTGCGGCCCACCGGAAAGTACATTGGTTTCTTGGTGGGTCGGTCCTGGGTGACATGGAGTGTCCTGGGTTACATCTGTGGAAGTTGGACAAGTTGCAAAGGGAATCCAAAGGCCAGGGCCCCCTGGAGCCACAGAGCCCCTGAACATATCATTGGCTGTCACCCCCACCTGTAACTCCCTTGTAAGATTTTGTCACGTAGCTATTCAATAGCATTACTTTCATTTGCTGCGACTTTAGAAACAAGCCTTTATTTTGGCAAACTACATGCTGAGATAGCTGCATTCAGCTGTATTTCACTCCTTGCAGTGTTCCAAAGCAAATATTTAAAGAAAATAAATTAAGGGGTGTTTTTTAAATCTGTATAAGCCCGTGCCTCGAGGCAGACAGTATAGCCGAGAAAACCACAGCTGAGAGAACAAGAAGTATGAACAAAACGTATCAATGACCAGCTTCTGGTTTAAAGCTTTGTGTGTGAAACAAGGATAATAAGGTATAAAAAAATAATAATTTTTATATATAAATACACTATATGGACAAGAGTGTTGGACCACCTGACCATATAATACAGGGTTAGTCCCCCCCCCCTTGCCGCTATAACAGCTTCCACTCTTCTGGGAAGGATTTCCACAAGATTTTGAGATCTTTCTTTGAGAATTTGTACCATTCATCCAGTAGAGCATTTGTGAGGTCAGGTACTGATGTTGGACGAGAAGGCCAGGCTCGCAATTTCCATTCCAGTTCATTCCAGAGGTATTGGATGGGGTTGAGGTCGGGGCTCTGTGCGGCCAGTCAAGTTCTTCCACACCAACCCATGCAACCATGTCTTTATGGACCTTGCTTTGTGCACTGCGGCACAGTGATGATGGAATGGAAAATGAGCTCTTCAGAACGACCCATGTTTTTCACATAGTCCAAGAAATGGAGTGCAGCGAAAACAATGTCCTGACTTTAAGTCCCAGGAGTTGATTTCCCATATCCTGAAGAGGGTTTTTCTTCTTAGGGTAACCTCAAAAAAAGGAAAACATCATTGTGCGATCTGATATACGTACGTATATAGAAAATCCAAAGAAGCATCAGCACACTCACGTGTAGTAGAGCCCTCCTGGCTCTGGATGATGCGCCTCTGGGTTATTAACGGCTACCCGCTTGCCCTTTCTGATACAGACAATCTTGAAGTCTCAAGTCTCGAAGCCCTTAAATAGGATGAAGACAGGGCATAGCATAGACTGTAATACTATGAGAACAGAAAGGTGGAATAGAAATATACTCACACTCTCTAGGACCCAACCTAGGTCCTTAGGAATTGGGCTCAGAAGTTGTTATAGGGTACAACTTCAAATAAAACCCCATGCGGTGAAATAAAATCAAAATTTAATAAAACACACCATAAAATACAACAAAAATATAAAATAAGGGAATAATTAGTGACCAGAATGCATTTTGCCCGTTGAGATATCCTCGGTGGCTTCCTCAGCTGGTTGAACCAGCTGTGGAAGCCACTGAGGATATCTCAACATTGTTTTCACTGCACTCCATTTCTTGGACTATTGGTAATATTTTTTTGTGGATTGGGACAGGAACCAGGTGTGAGTGCTAGTAGCGAATATACCTCAAATTTTACCAGTGCTGCCATATTGTGTTTGTATAGCATGTTTTTCACATGTTTCAAATGTTTGTAAAAGCAGACTGCAGGGCTAGGTGCGCTATTTTGCCTCAAATATGCCCTCAGAACGTTTACCCTTCTAGGATAATCCTTAACCCCGTTCAGGTTTGGATTTTCTATATACTAGAAATCTTTGAGGTCTATATTACCCATGATGCATATCCTTTGTCCATCATAACATCCATCAAAGCGTTTGATACCACTTCCGTATCAGTATATGGTAACTTTTCTTTTCAGTAATAATAGACTCCAAGGTCACTTGTTAGTTTCTCTCGCAGCCACTAATGACTAAAAAATTACCAGCTGCAAATACCAAGGGCTGGGTCAGCGGTTATCAGCTCCAGAGGTCCATAGGACTCCATGAAGCCAAGCATGAACCTGTCGTGAGCTTGCATATGCAACGTCATGCAGGGATGGCGGAAGAACACTTGGGACCTATATTTTCCAAACCTTCAGTTACTTGGGGCCAGAAACCAAAATTCACTTAAAAGCAGGGTTTGAGAGGCAGTATTAGTTTCTAAATACAGGTTTAATGATCACACTCTATGTTGGATTAGCTCGTTCTTCTCCTGGTAGCTGTAAATTAACAGCTTCTACAAAAAGTACAGTAACCTGCTGTAACTCCCGAGGCACGAGTAAAGCTTGTAGAATGGTTGGAATAATGGCTTGAGTCGTTAAGCTAACGGAGCCTTGAGTGGTTATTCAATAAGCGACAAACTTGCCACAAAATTGCACCATACAGTGAAATGCTTGGTGGATTTCACCATACGGTGCAATTTCATGGCAGTTCGTCTATTCGGAAAGCTGTCAATTCGCCAAATATGGTGCACTTTGCGCAGATCACCACAATTCAGTGACCTCTGGCGGCAGCGAAATTGTACCATAGAGACATAATGGTTAATCTATCCAGAAAACGCCGAACTGCATCGTAGTGTCAGTGAAATGCCTTGATTTTCGGCGATTCAGTTTGACAGGTTTAGCCAGTTAAACGCGAAGGACGTGCAGGGAGCGTCCTTCTATTTTGCTCCCTTGAGCATAGGATGCTCCCTGCTCATGTTGGGTGCCGAACCAGAGCTTCAACCATAGCGGGCTGACATCGTGCATGCCAGCCCTCGCTGTGGGACTGGTCCCCTGTTTGCAGTTTTCATCATACTTGCGTGCAATGCCGTCGTTTTCAGGCGCCCCACCGGCATGCCAGGAGAGTACCTGAAGGGGAGGGGGCCTTTGGACCCCTCTATCTACCCATTGATAGGGGCTACAGAAATAAGAAAGGCATCACTGGAAAGGTCAGAGTCTCACCTTTCCAGCGATGCCCCTCTTAACCCCTTACCTTCCAGTGAAATGGAATCGCTGAAGTGCCCGAAGTGCGCCGAATGAGAAAGCACCCAAATTTTAGTGCTTTCTGAGGCTGGGGTCAGACGAACACAGTGCGAACGTGCGTGTTGACGGGCAATATACAAACTATGGCCGCACGAAAGTGCGGCCGCGCCACCCAAGCGGCAAATAAATGCATTTTTTAGAGAACGTGATACCGCTAGTACTGACATACAGACTGCGCTGCGTCCGCTAGCGGCGTGTGTGCGTGATTAGGAGACGTCAGACGCTGCTAATGTCCGGCCAACATAACGTCCAGACGCAAAAAGGGTTTTATTGATGATCCGTACAAAATCACGGACGAAAATGCGCATCGTATGACCGCTATCGCGTATTCCGTGAAAAAATACGTCCATTTGTTCGAACGCACTTTTTCACGGACGACGCGAAAAATGCGTTCGTCTGACCCTAGCCTGAATAACCCCTCTTAACGGCTTGAGCTACTTGCTTAACGGCTCAGTTGGAACACGACACATTGTCAGTGTAACTACAAAAAAAGAAAATAGAGTTCAGAGATTATTCCTTAATGTTTATAAAGATAAAGGTGTCGAACCGTCTCAAATCTCTGCACGTCTACAAAACTTCCTTCTTCCGGATCGGAATCAAAAAAAATTAGAACAAAAACTCTGGTTTAAAGTTTTCTGACATAAAAAAAAAAATAGTCCTAAGTCTGTGTGAGCTGTGAAAGTTTCTCTGTTTAATAAGTATATGTGTCATGCTTTTCCATTGACATGTTGTTGCTGAGAAATAAATTGCATTGCTTTGTCTTTCGGATTTTCGACTCTTCACTCATCAAACTTCAGGAGAGAGGGGAGAAAAGGTGGAATCGTTCTGCTGCTTTTTTTCCCTCTCTCTCTCCTCTTTTTATATTTTCCCATTCTTTCTTGGCAAGTGAACATTTATAATTATCTTTTTTTTATGAAAAGATACAAAGATGTATTTTTTTTTTTTTTCATACACTGATTCTTCTTGGCAACAGACCTAAGGTGAAAACGTTGTGTATTTAATTTGTAAATTATAATGTGCGCGATTGTATTGTGGGACATGTGAAATACGCAAAGGAAACGCAAGAACTAATGGTAGCTGTCAGACGGTTTGCACTCTAAAGGTGCAACCATTCAGTTAAAGCCAACTGAAAATACTCTGTGTATGAGAGGTAAATTAATAGTTTAGGTTAAACTCGGTTGCTTTGCAGAAGACAGAATGATAAAGGAACAATACAGCCACCTCTGCAGATGGAAGGGGAATGTGTACTGAAGCTTTTGTTTCCTGTACTAGATTTTAAACAAAGTGGCTGAATTAAAGATGACAAAAAATAATAAAATAAAGATATTTTAATTGCGTAAAGCAAAATAGGAAAATATTATATTTTTTTACTTGCTTTCCAAACTTTTTTTTTTTTTTAGTCAACCCTCTTTTATTATGTATTTTCTTCATTTTATTGGATTGAGGTAGCACTGGATAGACTATAAATTAAATAAATACATGAAAAGGTCAGTATTAGTGGTTGGTGTGTTACGATTCTGTGTATCAGTATTAGGGATGTGCATGGCTGATTAATTCGTTTTGTTATTATTCGTTTCGTTACCTTTTTAAATAATTTAATTTTCGGAATTTCGTAGCTAATTTCGTTTCGTGTTTCGTTTCATTTCAGATTGATTTGTATCGTATCGGATTCGTATCGAATCGAATTCGATAGTTGATATCCATTTGATAGCTCATTTCAATTTCTATCGTATCGGATATGTATCGTATCGAATCGAATTCAATAATTGATATCCATTTGATAGTTCATTTCAAATTCGATAGTTGATAATTGTTCAAATTTTTCTTTTATGATGATGACACAGTGTAAAACGAAATAAATAAATTTGTTATATACCATTTCGTTTAGTTTTGTATCATATCGTTTCGTATTCGTATCGTATCTATTCGTTATTCAGAAGTACTTCCGAATACGAATTATCAAATTTCGTTCCGAATTCCAAATTTTTCCGAAACGAATTCCCATCTCTAATCAGTATCAAGTAATCAGGTCATCATCAATGTGTGGTGTTCCAATGTATCAACTCCTTGTACACGGATCTTGTAAAGCGCTGTGGAATATGTGGCGCTACATAAATAAAGGATAATAATAATAAAAAAAGTGTGTGTGTGTGGAGGGGTTACCATTTTCTTCAGCTTGTACCACAAACTGTAGCAAAAGAACCACTTGAAATAAGGATGAAACGAAATAGCCTCAGCGCCTTATCTATAAATACAGTATATGGTCTCCTCCAACATGAATCCTGGATTCTGCTACGTGTTTCTTTAGTTTAGATCCTTCATTAGTTGTGGTATGAGGCGCATAAGCCCCCCACTCACAGACACAGACGTCATCCCATATCCCTCCATTTAACTTTTCTCCCTTTTCAGAGTGTGCGGAGGAACAAATCACCACTCCTTAAAAATGGTAGAACAGTATAACTCTAGAAAGTGCTAGACGAGTGGTTCCCAACCATGGTCCTCAAGTCCCCCTAGCAGGCCAGATTTTACAGATCACCTTGGGAAATTGTAGACTGAATCCTGCAATCACAGAGCAGCAAATCATATCACCTGTGCTGTGCTTCACATATCCTGCAAACCTGGCCTGTTGGAGGTACTTGAGGAACGGGATTGTGAACCACTGACATAGACCATGGGTTTCCGTCCCTGGTCCCCAGGTTCCTCCTAAAAGGCCAGGTTTGCCAGATATCTGCAGCACAGCACAGGTTGATTTTCTGCTCAGTGATTGCAGGATTCAGTCTGAATTTCCCCAAGATAATCCTTAAATTCCAAGTTGTTAGTAAGACTTGAGGTCCAGGGTTGGGAAACCACTGACCTAGAGGTTGGGTCGATCTAGCAATATCGGTTTCTCATGCATTACTGGCCACTTATTAAAGTGAGCCTGTGGTGCCCAAAACAGCATGTTGTCCGTCAACAGTTTATTAAATCATATTCCTGGGCTAGCAATTTTACCATCACAATGTTTAGGAACACTTTTGGGTAACTCCCTATCAGATATTTGCTATCACTCCCTTTCGGTGGCATGCCAATGGATTTCCGATTGCAGGGAGCAAATGACCTGTCCTGTAGGGTCAATGTGATATCCATCGCTTGATGGGAGGTCTTCGGGAACCCAAGCTTGTCAAGGTATAGGTTCATAGTAGTTGAATGAAGTATCGTGAGTTTTTTAACACTCAACTCAAAGCAGAGATCCCCTAAAAGTAAGTAGCCCTGTCGCACAGAACCTGAACCCAGAAATCCTAGTGCATTTCTAAGTCCTTATAACGGCTAGGTTAGGCGTAAAATCTATTAGATGAGCCAAAGCCAAAAACGAGCCAGGGTCAGGGAAAGAAAGATACACAAAAACGAGAGACTAGCAAGGTTAAAGGAGCACAGGGGTTTACAAGGTCAAGACAAAGCTTGACTTGGGGTACAGATATCAAGGAGAGTAAAAAACAAGCTAGGATATCAAGAAAGCAATGAATGTGCGCTATTGGACTCTAAGACAAAAGCCACCACAGGGCACGGAACACATGCCTGAATGAGGTTATATATAGACAATGGTTTGCGTCATTCGGTGGCACTATGAATTCACTTGGTGGATGGTTACTGAAGTGTGGTTCAATGCATCGTTACTTTGTCACAGGTGCAAAATAGTGTCGAAACATTATATTACATCGGGATTATTGACAGACGGAAGCACGATGATACACAGTGGTTCAGCAGTATCCGTTTTTGTGGCGAATCACCCTGAAAACTTAAGTTCAGGACATTATCCTGATGTCGTTACACCTCAAAGTCCTGTGTTCGTTGTAGTCTGTGAAAGCTCTTCTTGTATTACGACGGTCCACCTTGATTACCACTAATCGGAATTCAATAACTGTGCTTAATACAATTATTTATGACCTTCTAAGTTCCTGCAATATGCATGTAGAGTAAAAAGCACTTTATTTCAATCAACGCCCCAAGGAAGGGAAAGAGGGGTTGAAAACTGTCAACCGTACAACAAGATCAGCGTTTTGATAGACGCCATTGGAGATTGTAGAACAAAGCTCCACCAAGGGGGAATAAAATCTTACAATGAGCAGACAACTCCCACAGTCTGTGTCACTTCACACGATCGGTTGTATTTGTAATTCTTTGTGTTAAGTAGTGTAGGGAGTGAAATATTCAGCAGATCTTTTGATTTAAACAGCGCATTCAAAGCCGGATTTAATGCACGCTGACACGTTTGGGAAATAGCATTTCCATTTCCAGGAGATACGTGAAGGGGGAGATAGATACGACCACTGACCTTTCGTGAATTTGATACAATTCACTGGAGGATTTTCTGTTTCCTTTTTCCATGTACCTCGTTACATTGCCAGATTTATTTTGTTTCTTTTTCTTTTTTTCTTACTATGAGATACAATGGGTCTTATTTACTAAAATGTGAGTTGATGACCAGCAAAATGGTCCATATAGACTAAAATAATACGGTATGAGATCCTGCTTCTCATAAATGTATCTCTTTGAGGAAAAGTAAGATACTTTGCAACCACTGTAGAGAGATATTTTTATTTTTCATACAGGGTTATTCAAAGAGATCCGAATGGCTGCCGAAAGGGAACCGAACGCTAAAAAAATCAGCGATCAGTTACCTTTCTTGGCCATTCGGCTATCCAGAGAGCAGGCAAATCGCCAAATCCTGGCGAATTGCCTGCACATACGGTGCCTGTTCGGTGCCTGTTCGAGGGCAGTGAAATCCCCATAAAAAAGCAATGTTTCGGCTATTCAGAGAACACAAACCAGCAGTGAAAGGTTCCCGAAATACCCTGCCATTCAGTGGTTTTATTCGGCAGGTTTATTCAGGCGAATCCCATAGGCTTCAATGTTAAAAATATTCCCGTTTTAATTCAATATCTAATAAACCATTCATTATGAAATTCTGCAGTAAAGAGTCTCTTTATTTTTAGATTTTTTAGGATATTTTAAGCATTTTTTTTTTACTTTACTTATTTTTTCTGTAACAGCCCTTTTTATTATCATTCCCTGGACCTCATATGTAAATTTCAGACATTTTCACTCAGTAGTTTCTTTGCAAACAGCGTTTCGCTTTTCAAACATTCAAGCAAACTGTTTTTTTAATTTATTCACTCCATTCGTCTGCGGTGTCGGTTTTTTCCGGTGGCTGCGCTGCGTGTGATTGGCTCCTGCTTGGGTTTTTCCGGCATTTTCGGCGGGTTAATACAGATGTTTTTGTGGGTTTTCGGTGTGCATCGGCCCTCGTTTTGCGGTGAGTTTGCAGCGACTTTTCCCTTCATTACGACGGCCCTGTGGTGTTTGCTGAATATACCGCAGGGTCACCGAAATGGGATCGCCAAATCGAACCGAATTGAAGAGAACGAAAAGTCACCGAACCTGCGGTAGCTTTTCGATTCTCTTTGAATAACCCTGATCATTTTGCACATTTACAGCAATTTTTTATATTTAGTATTGTGGATGATTAGTTAATGTACACATTTAGTGAAGTGGATACATTGTTCATTTAATTGTTTTTTCAGTAGTGGGTATAGATCATTTTTACATAATTTATTGTACACATTTAGTATCATATCTTTAGGATATACCGTTAATAATACACTGTGAATGCATGGATAACTAGTTAATTAATATTCACTTAAAGGGTTATTCAGTAAGCACTGAATTTGCCACCGAATTAGACTGAACGGTGAATTTTCCCGTACGGTGCAATTTCGTGGCAGTTCAATTATTAAGAAAGTTGTCAATTCTCCAAATACTGGTGAATTGACAGTGAAATTTGGCGACCTTCGGCAGCAGTGAAATTCTCCCATAGAAAAGTAATGGTTAATCTGTTCAGAGAACGTCGACTTGCACCAAAATGTCCGTGAAATGCCCTGATTTTTGGTGCTTCAGTTTGACAGGTTTAAACAAGTGAATCTCATAGGATTCAATGTAAAAAAAAAATCCTGTTTTTATCATTTTCTTATTCAACCATTTATTCTTTTTATTTGCAGCAAAACGTCTTTTTATTTGTTTATTTCTTTAGAATTTTTTCTAGATCTTGTTAGTGAATGGGGTTAAAATAGGTGGACATTCAATGACTAACAGGGTTAGTCTAAGAGAATTGAAAAGTCACCGCACGTTCGGTGACTTTTCGTTCTCTTCAATTCGGTGCGATTTGGCGATCCCATTTAGGCGAACCTGCTGTGTATTCAGCAAGCACCACAGGGCCGTCGTACTGCAGGGAAAAGCCGCCGCAAACCTGCCGAACACTCACCGCAAAACCCGGCGAACGCACACCGAAACCCGCAAAAACATCTGGATTAACCCCGCCGAACACGCCGGAGAAACCCAAGCAGCCGTCGATCACAGCGCAGAGCAACCGCCGGAAAAAGCCGACACTGCAGATGAATGGAGTGAAAAAAAAACCATACGCTTAAATGTTTGAAAAGTGAAACGCTGTTTGCAAAGAAACTATACAACGAAAATGTCTGAAATTTACATATGATCCAATGAATGATAATAAAAAGGGCTGTTACAGAAGAAAGAGAAAATGATCGGAAAACAATTCCAAAAAATATGCTTAAAAGATCAAAAAAAATCTATAAATAAAGAGACTTTTTACTGCAGAATATTATAATCAGTTTATTAGATATTGAATTAAAACGGGAATATTTTTAACATTGAAGCCTATGGGATTCTCCTGAATAAACCTGTCGAATGAAGCCACCGAATCGCAGGGCATTTCGGCAACTTTTCACCGCTGTTCGGTGTCTCTGAATAGATGAAGCTATGGGGATTTCACTGCCCTCAAACAGGCAACGAACAGGCACCGTATGTGCAGGCAATTCGCCAACATTTGGCGAACTGCCTGTTCTCTGAATAGCCGAATGGTCAGAAAAGGTAACCGTATGCTGAATTTCAGCGTTCGGTTACCTTTCGGACACAATTCGAAACTCTTTGAATTACCCTGTAAATGTCAAGTTTTTGTGCCTGCAGTCTCTCAGAATTTTATTGTGTTCTTGGGCGACTAATCTCCACAAGTGGATTATAAATAGTTGTATATACGTGTCAATTCTGAGAGCGGGTAAAAGTGACAGAGGGGTAACTTTTTGTATTCAACTTTAGAAATTATTTGATTGTTTTCTGGCATGGGGGTATATAAAGATCAGGGCTCAAAATTTCCACTCCTCCTCTCGCCCAAGGAGCGTGATAAGTTAAACAAGGCTAGTGGAAAAGTCGACAGTGAAATTTGCCGTTGACTACTTGGGATCTGAAGCGGCGGGCAACTTGTCATCCTATCTAGTACCTTAGGAATGAGAATTTTGAACCTTGGTATAGAGCATCCTTTGGTCCCAAAACGTGGCATCATTTGATAACTTATCATTTAGCATCTCGTAAATGTTTTATACGTTCTAGTCTTGGAATTATTACAGTTCTCTGATGATGACTGTATCCCTTCTCGTTCTTACCTCCCTTCCCTTAGAAATGACTTGATTGTTTGTGTTCTTTGATCCATCGTGTTCTATATTGGAGCAAACAATCCTTTTTTTAACCAGGAGACAAATATCTTACCTGGAGTTTACACTTAAAGATCTTTTTTGTTTTTTTGTTCCATCTGTATATCTAAGGTCAAGCAAAGTTTAACAACTCTTGGCACATAGAAACCGCTCTAATAAATGCCAAATGAAAGAGATTTCTGATTTAACCATAACGCAATTTAAACCGAGACTGTTCTAAAAATAAACTGCGCATGTTTTTATTAGGAAGAATGCTAAAACTATAGAGAAGAATTTAATATGTAACAGTATTTATCTCTCCCAGATATTCCCTAAATAGGCAGAAATTTAAAACGCCGCAGCTTGGATAATGTATACGAATAACAATGTTTATTATGTGCAGCGTATCACTTTCTCCCCCTCTTTTTAATCACTTGTTATAACGTGACATATTGGTACTTTATTAGGTTTACAGTGTAGGACACAACTAAATCAAACAGCATCTAGGCTTGTGCACCGATTTTTTTTTCGGTTCGATTCAGTTTGTTCGGACTTTGTAAATTTTCGTTTCGACTCATTTCGGCCGATTTTCGTTTCGTTTCGTTTTTCGTATCGACTTTTTTTTCGTGATTTCGGAAATTTTCGTGTTTTTCAGAACGTCTGTTCTCCTCGTTTCAAAGTGTCTATTCGTTTTGACTTAACCCCTTAGTGACCGGGCGGTTTTACACAAATCCGTCTTTTAGTGACCGCTGCTGTTTTTACGTTTCTGCGCTGTTAGTGTTTAGGTCAAATTTTCCTCTTACTCGTTTATTCAATCCACACATATTATACACCTTTTTCCCGCCATTAAATGGACTTTGTATAAATACCATTATTTCCATCATATCGAATAATTTACTATAAAAAAAATATGAAATATGAGGAAAAAAATGGTAAAAACACACTTTTTTGTAATTTAATCCCCAAAATCTACAACCACCCAAAACGATCCCAGCTAAATAGGTTCAAAATTTTGTCCCGAGACTAGAAATACCCAATTTTTACATGCGTTTGCTTTTTAACCCCTTCACTGCTGAGACAGTTCACCTATGTGCGCTGCGCTCATTCTGACCATTTTGTGCTAATTATTTTTAGATGACAACCTAGGTCCTATTTAATTAAACCCCCCAGACAAAAAAAACTTTTTTAAAAAAACATTTTTTATTTTATTTAATTTTTTTATTATTTTTTTATTTAATTTTTATTTTTTATTTTTTTTTAAAACCAAACCTGGTCATGTTTGGTATCATTTGAAAGGCCATAATCAGGCCTTTCAAATGATGGCAAATATGACTATCTAGCTGCCATGGATCGGGAGATAAAGGATCCCCATATCTCTACATGGCAGCTAGAGGGTTAACTTGCCCACTGACATCCTCACACATATGGTAAGGTTGTCAGTGGGTGGGGGGGGACCTGGAGGCTTGGCTGACATCCAAGATGTCAGCCCCCCTCCAGGTTTGAATCGCGTTTTGGCGCCAATTGGCGCCGCAACGTGATCCGGCGGCGAAACGGTTAATGCCATACACCACTGGCTCTCCCCTCTCCAGCGGTGCAAACGGCATCTCCCTAGCTTCAATGGTTGGGGAGATAGAGGGCTCCGAAGGAGCCCCCCCTCCCCTACATTGAAATCAATGGGGACGCCTGCTGATGACGTCACCACGCAGCGTGGCGACGTCATCAGCCTCGCCTGCCCATGTAAATCACATGGGCAGGCTTCCTCCCTGCCAGATCGCCGTGGGATCCGGCGAGGGAGGTGAGTATCGGGCGGGAGGGGGATTAGGTGCCGCTGACGTACCCTGTACGTCCGCGGGTCTAAGGGAGACCCGAGGACAAGACGTACAGGGTACGTCAGCGGCCCTTAAGGGGTTAAACTAATGGTTTTTCGGATACGATAATTATACGATACGATAATTCTGCCGATACGATAATTCTGCTGATATGATAATTCTGCCATTGAGATTTCTCATGTTTTACAAAAAGGATACATTGAGATTTCTCATGTTTTACAAGAAGGATACATTGAGATTTCTCATGTTTTACAAGAAGGATACATTGAGATTTCTCTGGTTTTACAAGAAGGATACATTGAGACTTCTCTGGTTTTCCAGGAAGGAAACATTGAGATGGGAATGATACAAAATTTAATTACAGAATCAGCGATATAAATACGATGTCCAAAATTACTGAAATGGAACCGAAATCAGGAATGGAGCCGAAATCCCGAATAGAACGAAAATGAATTTCGATTTTACACATTTCTAGTCCATTCGAAAACTCCGAAAAGTTTTCGTTTTGGCATGAAAGTTTTTTCGTATCTGCCTTTTTCGGATCTGAAAATTTTCAGAAAATCGGCCGAATCCGAATGCACGAATCGGGAACATCGGGAACACATCCCTAACAGCATCCTTTGGACTGCAACTCCCAGAATCGTCTGACAAATGATGGGCCCTTGGTGGAGGATCGACATTACAATGAACAATATAAACAAATCATTTATGTCACCCTATGTAAAACTGTTTTGGTTTAACCTCTTCACCGACATGATCATAGATAAACGATCATCTGTAGCAGACACGGAAGATCGAGATCATGTTAACACAATACCAGGCTATGCTGTATCATTGCAAATGAATGAATTAGTTTGTTGCAAATGAATTTAGTTTGCATTAGGCCTCCAGAAGCCCCCACAGTTTTCACACTGTTAGCCCAAGGTGCTAAAACTTTTTAAAATCACCTGGAGAATATCTGTATTGGTCTTTTCCCCAGCTTATCCTGCATGGAGCCCAGAACTGTAGTAGCTCATTTTGACCAGAAGATGGCAACATCTGTTATCTGTTTGCCATATAGCTTGTTACAGCAAGGAATAGACTGGAAACATTTTCACATATGTCTGAATTATAATTAATTAAACATGATTTTCCAACTGGTTCCTCACACTCAGGTCTATTCAAAGAAAGGTGAATCTCAGGAGAATGACTGGAGAAGTGAAAATTCTGGGTCAAAATAGCTAAACCAAAACAATTCTCACATTTATCTCACTTTACAAATTGGCTATTTGGTCTAGATTGTTCTCTTCTTCTGCCAGTTCTCCTGGGTTTCACCTTTCTCTGAATAACCCTGACTGTGTTTTTTTTTTTTTTGGAAAATCACTTGCAGGGTTATCCAAAGAGATTCGAAAAGTCACCGCACGTTCGGTGACTTTTCGTTCTCTTCAATTCGGTTCCTTTTGCCGATTGCATTTCGGTGACCCTGCGGTGTATTCAGCAAGCAGCACAGGGTCCCCGAATTGCAGGGAAAAGCTGCCGAAAACCTGACGAAAACTAACCGAATGCACGCTGAAAACAAGCAAAAACATCTGGATTAACCTTCGAAAAAGCCGAACAGGAGCCGAACAGGAGCCGAATCACACAGAGCCGAAGCAGCTGTGACGTAGAGGAGGCAGTGAATAAATTAGAAAAACCATTTGTATGAATCTGGGAAAATGAAACGCTGTTTGCAAATAAACTACTGAGCGAAAATGTCTGAAATTTTCACAGGAGGTCCAGTGAATGATAATAAAGAGGGCTGTTACAAAAAAAATAAGTAAACTGAAAAAATAAATAAAAAAAAATCGGACTTTTAAAAAAATAAAAAAAAAATCAGAAAAATGCTTAAAGTATCCTAAAAAATCTATAAATAAAGAGACTTTTTGCTGCAGAATTTTATAATGAACGGTTTATTAGATATTGAATTAAAACGGGAATATTTTTAACATTGAAGCCTATGGGATTCTCCTGAATAAATTTGCCGAATTAAACCACCGAATGGCAGGGCATTTCGGGAACCTTTCACTGCTGGTTTGTGTTCTCTGAATAGCCGAAGCAGTGTTTTTTCATGGGGATTTCACTGCCCTCGAACAGGCACCGAACAGGCACCGTATGTTCAGGCAATTCGCCAGGATTTGGCGAATTGCCTGCTCTCTGGATAGCCGAATGGTCAGGAAAGGTAACCGAACACTGATTTTCAGCATTCGGTTACCTTTCTCAAGCAATTCGGATCTCTTTGGATAACCCTGTATGTAGCGAAGGGGATAAAACAAACGAAAATAGCTTTTTTTCTACATTATGATATTCAGTATTTTACTCCTTTCTCTGGAATAGAAGTTGGTCCCAGTTTCACCCAAAGCTGTTGCTCTGAGGTCATCACGCCGGGCGCGATGATGTCAGTTTCCAGCGCTCCCCTGGCAGAGCCGGGAGAGTGCCTGAAAGGGAGGGTCTCCTTCCAACTCTCCATCCCGATCGGTAGTGAATTAAAAAAAAGAGAGGAATTGTTGGAAAGGTCTTACGATGCCTCTGTTTAATCTTCAGGTGCCGGATGTCAGACAAGCCTCCAGGGCCTCCCCCCACCCACTGACGTCATCACGCATGGGCGCAATGACATTAGTTGGCAGTTAACCCCCAAGGGATTTCACTATGGAAATCCCTATGGTGGACATAGGGGTTCCTTTGGAGTCCTGTATCTCCCTATCAGTGGCAGCTGGAGGGTCATATTTGGTATCATTGGAAAGACCAGAGCAATGATACCAAACATGACCATGTTTCGAGTTAACAAATAAATAAATAAATGAAAATAAACCTTTTTTTTAACTTTTTTTTGTCCTGGTCGCTTAATAAAACAGGACTTCAAATCGCGTTTAAACACGATGAGCGCAAAACGCTCAAAATTCGCTCAGCGATTAAAAAAGCAAACAACTTGTAAACACTGGTTATTCTAAACTCAGGACAAAATTTCGATACTATTTAGCCAGGGACTTTTTTGGCGGTTGTAGATTTTGGGGGTCAAAGTTCGAAACCGTGTTTTTTTTTCCCATTTATTCATCATACTTCATTAATTTTTTTATAGTAAATCATACGATATGACGAAAATAATGGTATCTTTATAAAGTCCATTTAATGGCAAAAAAAAAGCGGTATATAATATGTGTGGGTTCCATAGACGTGTAAGAGGAAAATTAAAACTAAACACAAACAGCGCAGAAATGTAAAAAAACTGCAGTGAATACTTTCAGACTGACAATGGTAAAACAGCCCGGTCACTATGGGGTTCATTTATACTTTATAAATTGCTAGATGTGTATTAATGTTTTGATGCAGACATTTTGCATATTTGATTGGTTGCCATAGGACCATTTCACCTAATAACATCATAATAGCCTTTCGCTGAGCTGTATGGCTTGTCAGGCAGTCAGCAACAGCAAAAATATGATTTCAAAGTACTCAGCAGCTCAGAATGGGGATTTCAATGTGTGACGGTTTATGCTGTCACTGACCCTTTTATCACTGCACCGCGTGACAGCACAGACTGACAAGTGGTCCTTAAATGGTTAAAGTCAATTTTGTTTTTGAGAAAAGATTGCTTTGTTTTAATTCTTATTTCAGTAAGCTCCGCTATGAGGTTCCCTGGTATAGTCATGGGCCATTAAAGACCAAGGGGACGCGGGAACCTTTATGTCAAATTAACAAAGTGATATAATTAATCAAAGATAAAACTAATATTTAAATAGGTTTTAAACTTCCAGCATCACCCAATGTCCACCTTGCAGCAGGTCCCCGTGTCACTGGTAGAATTCCCCCGTCTTTGATACAGTTGTTTGATCTCGTGTTTTCAAAATTCCATTCTCTTAATTGTTCTATAAGTTGTTTAATTTAAAGGGCTAGTTAAAAAAAAAAAGGAATTGTTAATTTAAATCACAAGACACAAAAAAACGCAATTAAGACGATATTTAAAAAGCATTAACAAACAATCAGCACACAATTAAACAATAATGACATGATTATGTGTGTCCTAGAGAGCAGCGTATTGCAGTGATCGGTTGCTCAATCGATTTTTTTCGTTAAAATGTTTTAGCTGGAATCATGGACCTTTTAACTCGCGCTGATTAAATTGCCCCCATAGAGCTATTCCCTCGTTGGTGACTGATATGTGGGAATGAGCTTGCTTGAAAGCTTAATTTAGGTTTCTGTATTCACATACTTCAGTACGGATGAATATATATATGTCTTTTCCTTATTTATCATGTATGTCTCATGTTTGTGCTGCCCCATTGTACAGCGCTACGGAATATGTTGGCGCTTTATAAATAAAAGATAATAATAATAATATTAAGGAACATTAGCTAATCTGGTAAATATGCATTCACAACTGATAAACAATAAGCAACACAAGTGATATCCGTGCTGGAGTGATTTCTGTCTGTCTATCTAGTTTTACTTGTCCATCTGTTTATTCTTTTATTTTACATACCTTTCATCTGTCTTATCTATCCATATCTATCTATCTATCTATCTATCTATCTATCTATCTATCTATCTATCTATCTATCTATCTATCTATCTATCTATCCATATCTATCTATCTATCTATCTATCTATCTATCTATCTATCTATCTATCTGTCTGTCTGTCTGTCTGTCTGTCTGTCTGTCTGTCTATCTATCTATCTATCTATCTATCCATATCTATCTATCTATCTATCTATCTATCTATCTATCTATCTATCTATCTATCTATCTATCTATCTATATCTATCTATCTATCTATCTATCTATCTATCTATCTATCTATCTATCTATCTATCTATCTATCTATCTATCCATATCTATCTATCTATCTATCTATCTATCTATCTATCTATCTATCTATCTATCTATCTATCTATCTATATCTATCTATCTATCTATCTATCTATCTATCTATCTATCTATCTATCTATCTCTATCTATCTATCTATCTATCTATCTATCTATCTATCTATCTATCTATCTCTATCTATCTATCCGTCTATCTATCTATCTATCTATTCTATCTATCTATCTATCTATCTATCTATCTATCTATCTATCTATCTATCCATATCTATCTGTCTGTCTGTCTGTCTGTCTGTCTGTCTGTCTGTCTGTCTGTCTGTCTGTCTGTCTATCTATCTATCTAGGTTTTTCAGAGAGAGGTGAAAAGTAGGAGAATGACTGGAGAATGGAAAATGCTAGGTCAAACCAAAACAATTCTCCCATTTATCTCACTTTCCAAATCAGCTATTTTGACCTAGAATTTTCCATTCTCCAGCCATTCTCCTGCTTTTCACCGCTCTCTGAATAACCCTATCATGGGTAATTCAAAGAGATCCAAATTGCTTGAGAAAGGTAACCGAACGCTGAAAATCAGCGTTCGGTTACCTTTCTTGGCCATTCGGCTATCCAGAGAGCAGGCAATTCACCAAATCCTGGCGAATTGCCTGAACATACGGTGCCTGTTCGGTGCCTGTTCGAGGGCAGTGAAATCCCCATAGAGAAGCACTGCTTCGGCTATTCAGAGAACACAAACCAGCAGGGAAAGGTTCCCGAAATGCCCTGCCATTCAGTGGTTTAATTCGGCAGGTTTATTCAGGGGAATCCCATAGACTTCAATGTTAAAAATATTCCTGTTTTAATTCAATATCTAATAAACCGTTCATTATAAAATTCTGCAGTAAAAAGTCTCTTTATTTATAAATTTTTTAGGATACTTTAAGCATTTTTCTGAAATAGTTTTTTTTTTTTTTGAAGTTTACTTATTTTTTCGATAACAGCCCTTTTTATTATCATTCCCTGGACCTCATGTGCAAATTTCAGACATTTTCGCTCAGTAGTTTCTTTGCAAACAGCGTTTCATTTTCACAGATTAATACAAACTGTTTTGCTAATATATTCACTGCCTCATCTGCGGTCTCGGCTGCTTCGGCTGCGTGTGATCGACTCCTGTTCGGGTTTTTCTACGGTTAATCCAGATGTTTTTGTGTGTTTTCTGCGTGCATTCGCCGGGTTTTGCGGTTAGTTTTCGTCAGGATTGCGGTGGCTTTTCCCTGCAATTCAGGGATCCTGTGCTGTTTGCTGAATACCCCGCAGGGTCGCCGAAATGGGATCGGCAAAAGGAACCGAATTGAAGAGAACGAAAAGTCACCGAACGTGCGGTGACTTTTCGAATCTCTTTGAATAACCCTGATAGTATTTTCTTTTCCCTATCTGTGAAAATAATGAATAGCTACCAGTCAAATGACATGTATTTATATTTGAGAATCTGCAGTCAAAATATTAGATCTTTGACTTGTTTATACATAACGTAGGTTTTAAGGAGTTTACGCACGTCTCAGCCTTAGAGTAACCTTTTAGCGCTCCATAACCATTGAATCGATGTAACAAAGCAATCCTTTGCATGCGTATAACAATTTAGATCAATGCCGTTAAGCTAAAACCTTTTTTTTTTTAATCTGTTTACTGTCATAATACCAAAACGGGGGCCGATCATTTACAATGCAGATTAACACACTGTTACAGATTGAATACTCTTAAAAAGTAATCTAATTCCAAAAGTCAAATCTCTGCAGATAATGAATAGGAGCAAGACCATATTGGATTAAAGGCTTATCTTCCGCAGAACACCATAAATTACAATTGCAGTACTCTGCTAAATACAAAGTGTAAATCAATTCCCGCTGGTATAATAGTTATTAGACTGTTGCTGGTATTGTGATTGTGCAGCCCATTTAAACATTTATCATATATCATCGCACACTATTCACCGGCAAATACACACGATCTCAAACGATGCGCAAATTGTTATGCATATCAGTCACAGGAGCGCAAGTATTGTTGAAATGTAAAATATCCCAAGTAGAAGAAGCTGCCGATGATGAATAGAAAAGCAAAGCAAGAAAAGTGAGAAACGGACAGGAACGCTGACTTTTTTTAATTCTTTCCACTTTAATTCCGCTCAACCCTTTATAAACAAACATGCGCACATTGTATCATTATATAAGCGCAGAGTTCCACTGCTGAATATAAAACGTAATAAAAAGACTGTATAAAGCGTCACCTCTTCTTACAAAGTGGGGAAAAACAGACGTGATCCATTCTACATCGTTACATACAGGGTTATTCAAAGAGAATCGGTAAGTCACCGCACGTTCGGTGACTTTTCGTTCTCTTCAATTCGGCTTGATTCGGCGATTCCATTTTGACGACCCTGCGGTGTATTCAGCAAGCACCACAGGGCCGTCGTAGTGCAGAGAAAAGCCGCCGAAAACCTGCCGAACACTCACCGCAAAACCCAGGCGAATGTACACCGAAACCGCAAAAAAATCTGGATTAACCCCGCCGAACAAGCCGGAGAAACCCAAGCAGTAGCCGATCAGAGCACAGAGCAGGCGCCGGAAAAACCCGACACCGCAGACGAATGGAGTGAAAAAAACAAAAACCGTACGCTTGAATGTTTGAAAAGTGAAACGCTGTTTGCAAAGTAACTACAGCACGAAAATGTCTGAAATTTACATATGATCCAATGAATGATAATAAAAAGGGCTGTTACAGAAAAAAGAAAAAAACGATTAAAAAAAAAAGTAAAGAAAATTGGAATTTTTTTTGCAAAAAAATCCCGAAAAATGCTTAAAAGATCCTAAAAAATCTATAAATAAAGAGACTTTTTACTGCAGAATATTCTAATAAACGGTTTATTAGATATTGAATTAAAACGGGAATATTTTTAACATTGAAGCCTATGGGATTAGCCTGAATAAACCTGTCGAATGAAGCCACCGAATGGCAGGGCATTTCGGCAACTTTTCACTGCTGGTTTTTGTTCTCTGAATAGACGAAGCTATAGGGATTTCACTGCCCTCGAACATGCACCGTATGTGCAGGCAATTTCGCCAACAATTGCCTGCTCTCTGAATAGCCGAATGGCCAAGAAAAAGTAACCGTACGCTGAATTTCAGCGTTCGGTTACCTTTCGGCAGCCATTCGGATCTCTTTGAATAACCCCTATAGTTACATAGGCTGAAAAAAGACATGTGTCCATCTGCTTCAGCCTTTCACACATCACCTACTGCTGTTGATCCAAATGAAGGCAAGAAACCCAGTGTGAAGCGCTCGCCAATATGCAACACACTGGGAAAAAAATCCTTCTTGACCCCAGATGGTGTCAGATTTCTCCTTGGATCAAGCAGCTTATATCCACATATTAAATATTATCACCCTTAATATTCTGTGTCTGCAGGAAGTCATCCAGTCGTTGTTTTAAAGTCTGTACAGTCTCTGACCCAACCACTCAACAGGCAGAGAATTCCACAGCTTTATTGTTCTCACAGTAAAATAACCCTTCCTATGCTTTAGGCTGAATTTCCTTTTGTCCAGCCTAAATGGGTGACCTCATGTCCTGTGTATAGGCCTATTAATAGTATACCTCTTTCATTGATCCATTCGAGGGGTATCTTTAAGACCATCTGTATTATACATCGGGTTGCCAGGTCAGCCATCTTTTCCTGGACAAATGTTACTATTCCACCCAGAAGGTGCAACATGTATAATTTATGTGCCAGAGGACTTTGGAGATCAATTACATCAGTGGTCTCCAACCCTGGTCCTCAGTTCCCCATGAAAAAGGTCAGGTTTTAAGGATTAACTTGGGGAAATGCAGACTGAATCCTGCAATCACTGAGCAGCAAATCCCACCAGTGCTGTGCTTAAGATATCCTGCAAACCTGGCCTCTTAGGGGGACCTGAGGACTAGGGATGGGTACCACTGAATTACATAATTGCGGCAGCTCACCTGATTTCCTACCTGCAAAGTATGAATGTCGGTGACATTTCGGTGCTCTCTGAATAATCCCTATAGAGTTTCTCAGCAATTGACTTTGATGTTTTTATGTTGGTTTATGAGACCGAATGAAATTAAGCACATGAATCCAATTCTGTGATTGGTTCCCTGCATATTTATGTACAAATAATATGCAAGTTGGTTATCTGGACTGCTGTCACATGCACGGTGAGTCTTGATGAATGCAGTAAACAGGGCGCAACAATAGCCTCGTCATTCAGAATCCTACAAAGAGGAAGAATGAGGTGTATGTCTTGTAATAGCAAGGCTGGTACATCCATTAGGCTAACTAGGCAGTTGCATAGGGCGCTGTTGGGACGGGACGCTGCTCTGAGCTAATATAACCCTGACAGAAGTTATGTTCTGAATGAGATTAGCAGGGAAACATTAAGGGTGGATGAAATGGAATGGACAAACCTTACAAGACTATGGGACGTATTGGGGAACATAGACAATATATGGTGTGGACACACTGGGAAGTGGGGACCGGCCTAGGGTGTCATATATTCTTGTCTAATAGACACTCAAAATACCCCAAATTGCTGATAGGAAATGCAGAAATCAACTCAAAGGAACAAAAGATCCAAATTGTGCAAAACATTGAAGGCAGCAGAAATGAGTACTTTGTAACAAAACATCAAAATTATAGAAAAAACTGTGTATTCTGTAACGTTTTTATTGTCCTGCTTTTTTCAAATTCAGCAGCCAAAAAATACATTGAGCAAAGCTCACAAAGCTGTGAATTCCCAAAAGAGGGCTTAAATAAATGTCATTTAAATGAATAAAAGACGTAGAAGAATAATTTGAAGTTCAAAATACATCAGAACACGGGAATATCTTCATGTTTCTAAAACTTTGCTATTAGGTAAAAAAATAAGTCCTACATTTTCTGTTGTCACTAAAACAATACAATATATTTTATACAAAAGAGCCTATTTGCAAGACCCCGGCGTCTATGTTCCCGAATTCTTTCGTTTAATGGCATTTTGAAAAATTCCTAATCCCTGTGGGAGAGATTAATCAGTCACCATTATGCATTCCCTTGACCACTGCAATTATTGGATATTACCAATGAACAGCTCCATTAGAATGTAACAAAGATTAATGTCTGTTAGCAGTCTCATGGTGGAGAGACAGTCAGCGTGTTTTAATAGAGACCTTCAGAATTAATAACAAGTCACATACGCGCAGGCAGCGAGCGCTATCCGTGCCAGCTCGGTAGTAGGTAATACACGTCTTGACTTTGGACAGTGATTTAAGTGAGTGCTGATCAAATCTATCTCCTAATGATTTCGGACGTTTAATCGTTCTGTCGGCAATGCAGAGAGGATACATATTGTTCAGTTCCAGCTACTTTGTATGCCCCAAGGGTTCTCCTTTTTTTACTTTCAATTACTCTTACATTTGAGACATAACTAAGGGCTAAAAGACTGACACGCTGCCTTGTGGAAACTCTATGAGATCCATGAGAAAACGCAGACTGTGCGTTTGTGTGCGTGAGTGTGTTTGCGCGTGTTGTTTCAAATGTGAAGCTTAGCACTAGAATCAGAATGTTCAGCATTCTCCGCGGGAATACCCTGAACCATGTGAACATAGAACATCTCATCAGGGGTGGATCCAGGCACAGGTTTTGGGGGGGGGGGCATTCTACCAGTTTTGGCCAAGAGCTGGTGTTGGGTTTGCAGTGACTGGAGGATATATTTGCCCCCAGCTCACATGGATATATATATTGCCCCCAGCTCACATGGATATATATACAGTATTGCCCCTAGCTCACATGGATATATATATTTGCCCCAGCTCACATGGATATATATATTGCCCCCAGCTCACATGGATATATTTGCCTCCAGCTCACATGGATATATTTGCCCCCAGCTCACATGGATATATATATTTTATTTATTTATTTATTTATAAAGTATTTTACGAGGAAGGATACATTGAGATTTCTCTCATTTTCAAGTATGTCCTGGTATATTTGCCCCCAGCTCACATGGCATGCAACTTGGCATGCAGCTTGGCCGCTTGCCGGAAACCACCTGACCAGCCGCACAGCTGCGTTCTCGCGAGATCAGGTGGTTCCCATCCCAGGCGAGGGGCCAAGCTGTGGCGATTTTCGGGGGGGATTATTCAGAGAGAAATTTTGGTGCTCTCTCGTTCGGCGCACTTCGGCGAGGTTATTTTTTTTTTGAGAAAGGATATTACCAGGAAGTGATTTCTCGTGTTTTTAAGTATGTCCTGGGTGGCCGAGTATGTACCGTTAGGTGTCTTGCCCAAGGACACTTACTGGAGAGGTGCTCTTGCTGGGATTCGGACCTGTCTCTCCACAGTCTCCACAGTTGTAGAGCAGTGCTGTTACCTCTATTCCACCCAGGCGGCACAATTCACCAACGCTGCAGTGAAGTCAGGATTCACCGCACGGTCCCCGAAATGCGATGAAGGGATCCGCCGAACACTGAAGATCAGCGAGTCGAATGCAGCCGCCGAACGCAGCTAACTATCCACCGAACGATCAGCCGTCGATAGTCACCAAAAAAATACGATCAGCCGCCAAACGCCACCAAACTGAGGGTAAAGAAAAAAATAACTGCAATTTTAAAAAAGTCTCTCAAAACAAAAAAAATGCATGAAAATTCATGAAAATAATAAAAAAAGTTCCTATAAATAATAATAAAAAGTCTGTTACAGAATAAAAAATCGCCATTTAAAAAAAGGGGGAATCAAAAATTTTGTCTAAAATATCAACAAAAATTATAAAAACTGTATTTTTTTTACATTGAATCCTATGGGATTCGTCTGTTTGAACCTGTCGTACTGAAGCACCAAAAATCTGGGCATTTCGCCAACATTTCGGTGCAGTTCGGCATTCTCGGAATAGATTAACCATTACTTCTCTATGGGGAATTTCACTGCCTCAGAAGGTCGCAGAACTGCAGTGATCTGAGGCGAAATGCACCGTATTTCGCAATATTTGGTGAATTGCCAGATTACTGAATAGCCAAATGTCCCGAAATTGCACTGTATGGGAAAATTCACAGTACGGTGCAATTCGGTGGCCAAAGTAGGGCCAGGAGGACCTTCGACAAGTTTATATTTCCAGACTGTATGAATATCACATAATCTCTAAAATGTGGGACCTTTGTTGGTTGAAATAACCTGGTGACTATTTGATTACCGATGAGGTCTTCTTGTTTGCCTTTGTGTGTTCGTGTTTGTGAGTGCACAAGTGTATTTGTGCATGTTGCGTCAGATATGAAGCTGGGAAGTAGAATCCCAATTTTCGGCATTCTTAATAGGAATACTCTGAACCATGTGAACGTAGAACATCTCATAGTATATTGATATCGCAGGAAAAGCTTTGACGGACGCAATAAATTAAATATTTTTAAATATTTTAGGTTATGTGTATTTTTTGAAGCTTTTCTGACTTCATTTATGGCCACAAAGCTAACTTACAAGGCACGTGCTTTCAGTAGGGCCAGGACCTTGGACAAGTTTATATCACTAGGAAATGTAACTATCCCATAATCTCTCAACTACCGGCTGGGTGGAGTAGAGGTAACATCACTGCGTGGAGAGAGCCTTTGGAGTCATGGGTTCGATTCCAGCAAGAGCACCTCTCCAGTAAGTGTCCTTGGGCAAGACATCTAACGGTACATTCTCGCCACCCAGGACATACTTGAAAACGAGAGAAATCTCAATGTATCCATCCTGGTAAAATCCTTTCTCAAAAAAACCTGTCGGACATTTGTTGGTTGAAACAACCTGGTGGTCGTATGATTGCGTGAGGAGGCCTTCTTTTGTGCGTTCATGAGTGTGTATGTGCTTATTGTTGGAAATATGAAGCTGAGCTCTAGAACCTGAGTTTTCGGCATTCATTGTTGGAATACGCTGGACCCTGTCGTCACAGGAAATCTCATAGTATATCGATATGTCGGGAAAGAGTTGACGTACATGTTAAAGTAAAATAGTTTGGGTAATGTGTAGCTTATGAAGCTTTTTTTTACCTCATTTACCGCCACAACGCTAACTTAAAAGTCACGGGTGCTTTTAGTAGTGCCAGCACCATCGATAAGCTTATATCCCCAGGTAATGCACGTATCACATAATCTCTAATGCTGGGTTAAGACGAACGCAGTGCGAACGTGCGTTGAGCCGCACTTTATTACGGCCGTAGCAGCAGCAAATGACGGCCAATATACGAAGTACGGCCGCACGAAAGATCGGCCGTGCAACGCAAGCGGCAAATGAACGCATTTTTCTGAGAACGTGGAACCGTTAGTACTGACGCACAGAGTGCGCTGCGTCGGCATAGCGGCGTGTGTGCGTGATTAGGAGACGTCAGACGCTGTACATGTCCGGCCAACATCACGTCCATTTGTTTTTCATAGCTCCGTAAAAAAATACGGGCAAAATTGCGCATCATATGACCGCTAGCGCATCTTCCGTGACAAAATGCGTTCGGACGCATCAACGCACTTTTTGACGGTAGACGTGAAAAATGCGTTCGTCTAGGTGTGAGACTGTGTTGGGAAACCTTGTGGCCATTCGATTACCTGAGGCGATCTTCTTTTTTGTTTTCCTGTTTTTGTGTGTGCATGAGTGTGTTTGTGTGTGCTGTTTCAAACACGAAGCTGAGCTCTAGAATCTGAATTTTTGACATTCTAGTTTATTCATAGTCTATCGATATTTTAAAGTGTTGACGGACACATTATAGTAAAATATTTTGGGTTGTGTGAAGTTTGTATGACCTCATTTATGGCCACAACGCTAACCTAAATGGCACAACACTTTTTTGTAGACTCAGGACCTTGGTCATGTTTATATCACCAGGTTATATAATTCAAAACAAGCGCCACAATCTCGAAAATAGCGGGAGCCCACCAAATCTAGCGCCGAGTCACCGTGTGTGGGGGCGCCGACTACCCCCCTCCTCATCCAGAACACCAAAAGAAACGGGTCTCAGGCAGCTAGATCCAAGAGTTTATTCAAGGGAGTGATAACCCCAAGGAGCAAAGAATCGTCGTGACGTTTCAGCCTCAGGCGGCCTTAATCATACATGTATGATTAACCACTTGGATGTTGAGGACGCGCTCAGCGCGTCCTCAGCATTCCCGCTGCTGTGCGGAGGACGCGCTGAGCGCGTCCTCCCATTGGGGTCAGCGTTCGGCCGGGTTCCGGCCGATCGCTGGCCCCTCCGGTGCGGGCTGACATCCTGGATGTCAGCCCGGCATCCGGAACAGCAGCCGCCGGAATTTGGTGTCATCGCGGCAGCGCGATGACACCAAATTCAGGCGCCCCCCCCCGCATGTGCGGAGGAGGCGCCTGAAAGGGAGGGGGGGAGGTCCTTCGGACCTCTCTCCCTCCCGATCGGCGACTCTGCGGGGGTTAACCCAGGCATCATTTGGAAGGGCACAGCCTGCCCTTCCAAATGATGCCTGGCATTAACCCCTGGGGAGCTGGATCGCGAATCGGCGCTGAAAAGCGCCGGTTCGCGATCCTTTCCCGGAGCTGGCCGACATCTTGGATGTCGGCCAAGCCTCCGGGAACTCCCCCTGAGGACTGGCGTCATCGTGCGTAGCACGATGACGCCAGTCCTAGAGTTAACCCTTAACTGCCACCAACGGTGGAGATAGGGAGTTCCAATGAACTCCCTATCTCCCGATCCGTGGCAGTTAGGGGTTAAATTTTGTTATGGTTGGATCGGCCAGAGCATGGCCGTTCCAACGATACCAAACACTACAGTGAAAAAAGTTGTAAAAAAAAAAAAAATGAAAAATAAAAATTAAAAAAAATTAAAAAAAAATTATAAAAAAAAAAAAAAAATTATTTTTTATTTTTTTTGGTTTGTTAATGCAGCAATATTGTTCCCATTTCAATTATAATGTGAACAATGATGCTGCACTAACGATTTTTGTATGCGGTGCCTTTGTTAAAAATAGTGTAATTTTCCCCCAAAAAAAATGTAACGAGACCCCATCTCTAATTTTTTTAACAAGCGCACCCCATACAAAATATAACCGCAATTGCTCGCATGTTAAAATGTGAAAAAAAACACTTTACACATTGTAAATTATTGAAAATACATATTTTATTGCATTTTTTGTTATAATATACAGACATGACATAACGTATACATATAATAATGACATATTATGAATCTACCGAGTCTGACGGAAAGAACGATATATAATATGTCTGGGTCATATACTAAAATAAGCCTTCAAAACACGTTTAAACATGATGCGCAAAACAGGTAAAAATGACCTCAGCACAGGGGCGGGAAAAGCCTCAGCAGCGAAAGGGTTAAGGCCGCCTGAGGCCGAAACGTCACGACGATTCTTTGCTCCTTGGGGTTATCACTCCCTTGA
The DNA here is from genome assembly GCA_009667805.1 of Leptobrachium leishanense. Lineage (NCBI taxonomy): Eukaryota > Metazoa > Chordata > Amphibia > Anura > Megophryidae > Leptobrachium > Leptobrachium leishanense. The sequence goes on from CM019071.1 coordinate 10,948,056, forward strand.
ATAAACTCTTGGATCTAGCTGCCTGAGACCCGTTTTGTTTGGTGTTCAGGTTATATAATTGTCACATCATTTATAAGACGAGGGACCTATGTTGGTCGAAATAAACTCGGGGCTGTTTGATTAGTCGAGGAAGCCATCTTTTTTTGCTGCATCTACTTGTTTCTTGCGGTTTCCTGAACAATGAAGCCACCGTCACTTGATCGTACAGGCGTTGTTGTTGAGCCATAGTTTTTTAGCATGAGAAATAGTCAACAAAGAAAGTATGATACTTGCACGCTTGCTGTGTTCCACACGCTCATAAAGAACATCATGTGTAACTGCTACCATCCAGTCGCCAATGCACTGTCTTTACATTTCGTAATCCATCACACCAAACAGATTGTTCATTTTTTCTGAGAAAGTATTTCACCAGGAAGGATACATTGAGATTTCTCTCGTTTTCAAGTATGTCCTGGGTGGCGAGTAGGTACCATTAGGTGTCTTGCCCAAGGCCACTTACTGGAGAGGTGCTCTGGCCAGGTTTTCGAACCTGTGTCTCCACGGTTATAGAGCAGTGATGTTTCTTCTACTCCACCCAGCCAGAATTTCTTTCAGAACCTTGTAAGTAGAGGATGTACTCTTGCTAAAATCGACATTTAATGGGTGAAAGAAGAGAGATTTGTTGTGCTTTCTTTTTTTTTTTGGAATGTCTTCCTGCACCCAACATTCCAATTAGCTGATTTCATGAATTTATTTATTTTTTATGAGAACTGTGATGTCAGCTCGTCTCTATTATAATAATTTAGTAAAGCAAGAATTAAACGATGTTCGCTGTAATAAAGTCATCCAAAGAAGCCAGAAACGTTATTGTTAAAATTGCTTTCCAGGGAGCTTCGCGGGTCGAAGAGAAACTTATGGCCCCCAGGGGAGGGACGATCTATCCAAGGCTGGCTGTCTTTGCTAGACATGTGCGATTCGCTTCAGTTCAGTTCGGAATTCGAATGAACAAAAATTCAGCAATTCAGATCAATCTGAATTCCGAATCAATAGTAACCAAACCTGATCCTTCTCCAAACAAAAACATTACGAACTGATCCAATCCATTTGTTACCTGGGTATTTTTGGAGCCCAGATTTTATTCTGTGCTACTTTTTGGAGCATGCAAATCATTCTGTGAATCATTTTTGGAGCACGTGCTACATTCTGTGCGTCACACTTGGAGCACTAGGGGTATCCTGCGAGTCATTTTAGAGCACTTGCTTCATTCTGGGCATCACTATTAAACCATTCCCTTCATTCAATGTGCCGTATTGGAGCACACTGTCCCATGACCGCTTAGGCATGGTACCTCCCCACTTTCCCATACCTTTACCAATACAAATAATTGACACCACACACATTTTTTAGTTGGAAAGGTATAAGCCACAGTTTTTATTAAACAATCAACCACTTATGAAACCGTACTTCTGACCCAACCGCATAATGCGGAAGGCAGTTACCACTTACCCAAACAAGAGCTCGTCATCCTGCAGAGGCCCCAACCCTGCAGGACTCGTCTCCCCAGTGCCTCACCGGTAGGCGGCTTATTGATTATTCCTCCGCTGTGAATTCACCTGAAAACACCCTCACTCTGGGCGGGCGGGTGGGAACTTCTCCTTCTGCCAGCTATCCAGGTGCAAAGAGACAGAGCCCTCCCCTTCACGGCCTTAAATATAACCTGCTGCCACAATGTTGCAGCGATCCTGCGTTCTGCCAATCGCCATTCCTTAATGTCCGGACCATGCCCACTGTCATGTCCCCCCTTCCCGAAATGGTCCGGGGATACCTTTCTGTGCATCATTTTTAGTCAAAAGCTTCATCCTGCACATCATTTTTTGAACATGTGCTTCATTGCGGGAGTCATTTTGGAGAATATGCTCCATTGTGATTGTATTTTGGAGCTAATGATTCATTGTGGGTGTCATTTTAGTGCATGTGCATCATTGTGTGTGTCATTTCGGAGACAATATTGTGTCACTCTGTAACGTTTCTATATTTTTAATACATCGTGGAACAATGCTGAATATTTTGGGCGCTCCCATATATTCTGAATCAGTCCGATCCAAAGCATTGGAAGCTACCGATATTCCGAATTGGTTGAGTCTGAATATTTTAGAATCCTAAATGTTTGGATTCCGATATATTCCAAACCGGATTTTTTTTTTACCTGCGTTCATGTCCAGGCGTTATCAAGACTTCTTGTAACAAAAATACTAATAATCTTGAAAAAAACATTATTAAAATGTCCTTGTAGTAAAATAAAAAACAGCATTATTTAAAATAATAACGACATAGGGCCCTATTACATTCTTCGCGCAAACGTTAACGCGTGCGCAAAAACGCATTAACGCGAGGGGCAAAACTCTTTGCGCTGAACGTCGTATTACAATGTCCGCGCAAAAAATGCGCGTTTACGTCTACCGTGGATGAACCTGGGCAAACCCTGCGCGAGCGTAATGTACTGCGCGCGTCCTATACTTAACATTGTGAGTACGAACGCATTTGTGCGCTGGTACGCGGATGGTATTACAATCTATGCGCAAAATTTAACGGACAAAGTTTGCGCGCATAATTTTAACGTCTTTGAAAAGCTGGTGGTAACGGCAAATCTGAACGTCCTGGCCGAAACCAAATACACCAGCACGAAAAAATAATACAGCGCAGTATAGTTACACATTCTACACATACCCAAACAATAAAATGGAGAGGTTGTGCGTGTTTTTATTATTGCTGCAGCATATATGCGCAGATTGATTTTGACAGGCGCAAAAACTTAACGGGAACCAATTGTGGCTCTTAATTCAGATTGGCTGAATCGCGTTAAAAAACAGTCCGCACACCGATTTCTGCGCGCAACGTTAATGCGCGCTCGTTTTTGCTCGTCTTTTTTACGCGCGTTATTTTTTGGCGGATGACAAAATGCGCTCGGATTGTAATACCAGCGTTAATTTACGCGCGTTAAAGTTTAACGCTTCGCGCAAAAACTCACGCGTTTACCGTATGTAATAGAATGTAATAGAGCCCATAATGTTTCATCTAATGCAGTACAATTTATAGCTAAACGTACACAGAAAGCACCCGATTCATCTCGACTGCCCATTAGTCACGGAGGGGACTATTGACATTCATGGTGGCTACGTCTTGGCAGGAATTCAGTTGAATTCACTTGCCTGGTCAGTTATATATTCCACAATCTCAATAGGCTGGCTGATATATGACTTTCCGTGATCAAAGCTGATTTGCAGATATAAATATTTTATTGCATGGACTCCGCGAGAAATTTGCCTGGCTCAAATTGGGTTAGAGGAAAAAGATAAATGCTACATATAAATGTATAGATATATATTTTGTTCTATTTTACGCTATGGATTCAAATTTAAAAGCCGGGTTTATGAGCTCCTTGTGGCCTGTTGGAAATATATGAGCATCTAATACGTAAGGTTAACTGTGTTAGCGTTGCCCGAGCTTACTAAGCCATCCGTCTTCTGGCATAAGAGGTACAATAAGAATTCAAATCCGCTCTTTATACTTGCCCGCAAATAAAAAATTCCTTCCTGATTTCTCTCCGTGTCGCTGCGGCTGGAAGCATATGAACCCCGTCTCTTACACAAGCGAAATAATAAGAACAAGCCATTATTTTTGGCGGTATCGGAAGATGGCATTGATGAGAAGAAGAGCTGATTGAATTTAAAAGAGGTGGAAAGTTTCTTTATGGGTGTTTGGTGTCATTGTTGCAGTCGTATTGTAAAGGAACACTCTAGGCACCACGACCAGTTACAAACAATGAAAAGGCTCTGCACACGGCCACTGGAAAATTAGCGACCACATCTTCCGAATGAACCTTTAAATTATGGATGCAGCTGGAGACCAAGTGGGGGCAACACCAAATTGCAGGACAGCAGACGAAAAGAAGGATCTAGACAAGACGATCGAGGATCAAGCTTTAATGGAGCGTCTCAGACAGACAACGTTTTGGCTGTAACTCACCTTTGTCAAGCTTGACGAAACATTGCTCTCTGAGATGCTCCATTAAGGCTTGAACCTCAGATGGTGCGTCTGGATCCTCCTTTTCTTCTGCTGTTCGTTACAACCGTTTAGACTTGACTCAACAAAGACCTCAGTGAGATCCAAACGTTGTCACGATGTGAAAGGGGTACGATGAGGTTAAAATGAGTGGGTGGGAAACTTGGGCTAAACGTAAAACACTCCTAACCCTCGCTGCCCCCCCTTCCATTTTAATAAAAGACTTAAAAACTGTCCTTAAATCCAGTGCCTGACTCCCTCATCGCCCCTCTGGACTTGACATGGTGGTGGCTGTAAGCCAACAATTGTCCATCCATCCAGTAAAAACACATGGAGAGCCATTGGTGCAGAACCTCCCGAGAGCCCCGATCTTGAGGAAGCTGAGATCAGCGCTTGCTGATCTCAGCAAGGCTAAATTAGCCCTCATGACCCTCCACAGGGGGAGTGGTGAGGGCAGTCATGGCACTGTGACCACTTAAATTGCACTGTGTGATCACAGTGCCTAGAGTGACATTTTAAATAGTCATGGTGAAAGAAGCTTGAGAAGCCTTTAACAGCAACCAGCTACTTCCTGTGGCTGGATGCCTAGTGCCAGAGCAACGAAGAAGAGATGGGTACGTTAGATAAAAGCATGACCCACTTTAATGTAAAAAATTGGGCAGCTGCGATTAACCCCTGCTAGGCTATTTTTTCTGTTTGTTTGTAGAGTTTCCCTTTATCCCCTTCAGGACCAGAATAAGACAAGTCCCTAGTTGTGTTGACAATGATGTAAATATTCTTGAATGGGGTTAATCAGCAAGGACAAGGACATGACGTAAAGGAGAAGAGATCTTTGGGAATTCATTTTAATTACCCTTTTTGCGTTACATTTTTGTTTCTGCATCCCAGTGGACAAATATACTATAGTCAGTCATCCTCCATGATTTCACCTGGAGAAAACCTTCTAATAATGTTCAGGTCTCAGGAACCCTGACATAACCAGAAGGTAAGGGGCAGACTACTAAGGAGAACTGGGGATGGGGGTGGGCAATTGTTTCCTGGGCCAATGCACACAAGAATTACGGACTACAATGAGTAAAGACAATTCTCCTGCTGATTAAGTCCCGTTCCAGACGAACGCAGTAATTACGTCCGTGTTGCCGCACAGTTTAACGTCCGTCGTAGCATAGAATCATGAGCAATAGAGACCCACACACGAAGTACGTGCGCACCGAACTGCATACGCACAACGCACATGCGCACAAACGGACCCAAGTTAGGCAAGAGCATAAAACCGCTACCACGGACGCGCAGAGTGCGCCACATGCGCGTAGTGTTCTGTGCGAGTGATGAGGAGATGTCAGACGCAGCGCATTTGCAACGTCCAGCACCTTGACTCACACAACAGCTTTTCATATCCTTTTTGTATTTTTATCATTTTTCATATTAATTTTATTTCCCATATTTCCCTTTTTTTTCTACGTCCGTCAACAAAAACGGACCGTGTGGTGTCTACAGTATCTTCCGTCAGTACGTCCGTCCATTATGCATGCACGCAGAGTGCGCACAGACTGCGTTTGTCTGACTCTAGCCTAAATGCAGGATATATCAACAGCCCTGCATCATAGAGGCGTCCATGAGAATAAAGTCCTTATTTATAAAGAAGTTCTAAATTCTACATTAGGATCAATTAAATAATCTTACTATGAATGATATTATAGGACTACTGTGTCCTGTTTGTTTTCACGATATTACTGTTCCATATTTTATATAAAATGATAAAAGGGGTGGGGTCAAGATTAAGGGTGATTTCTTCGTTCTTACCGTCCAGTACAAAACTTGCCAGCCCTCCCCTGGGGATAACAATTATCGTACCGCCTGCCCATCACTATACCATTGGGGGCACAAAAATATGTATTTTTTGTTCCCTAACACAATCTCTCAGAGGACACCAGGATTATGAGGAACTCTGGGTGACATGTCACAGAGAACCCCAAGTAGTCACTCACTGATCATTTTTCATTCCGTTTAGAATCCCTATTCTACTTGTTGATATTACTAAAATAGGACATTTCCCAATTTAGGAATTCATCATATTTGATAGATATAGCCGACACAGTTGCAGCACTGTTCCTCATGATTTGCTCCTGAGCTTGGAGCATTATAGGGTCCGCTGGTCATTGCTGTGAACTTTGGCGTCATGTAAAGTACAAACTCATAGTCTGAATCAGGGTATAGTGCATTATCATGTCAAGTTTTAAATGCACAGTGTGTCGATGCATAGTTTGTCATTTGTTGAATGGATTGTTATCATGATTCGATGCACATACTAAATGATACTGTAACTTCTTCTTACAGCTCTCGACCAGGAAGGCCTCCGAAGCGGTCGCTTGGAGTTGCAATTCAAGATAACGCACGCCTGCTGCCACACGGAGTCCCCGGCCTCTTATCTCCCGGACTTATCTCCCCCACGGGTAATAAAACCTATTATATAATCAGTCCTTTATCCATGTGCACTGGAAATAAACTAATATTGATTTAACTAGCTCGACCTGCAGGGATCTCTGGCTGCTGGAGGACTTGTTCTGCTGTCGTTAAATTTCTGTCTTGTGCGTTAATGGAACCGTTAGCTGTTTGTTTGAATTAAATTTTTTTTGTAGATTTCAATGAGACAAATGGATAAAGAGTGCAGGCTTAAAAATCCCATTTTGCAGGACCTCGTGATGCGCCGCTAATATGTAAATTACAACAATCCTGTACAAGACTGTAAAATAAGACGAATGAGTGTAAAGTCCTTCTTGAACCACTTTCTCCCGTTGTTGGTGGCAGAACTGAGGCGAATTCAACCGTATATATTGCTACATGTTGGCCACAGCATAAATATGTGATGACTAACCTTGGCACTGAGTGTATCTTTGTTTAACGGAAGATGAGCATCAAGGAAATCATAGTTCTACGGTTTTAACCCTGGCATTCATTCTACTCATATAAATAGATATTATACCATTATTTAGCTTTTGTGCTGAGTCTCCAACATGTCTTCTACCAACATGTACACAATATCCGATTCGTTACCCTCACCTTTTGGGAAATTATCTTATCTCCACCACTCTTCGCATTCCCAACTGAGATGAAGACGATCAACTCTTACTTCCAGTGGGAAGATTGAAGTTTTGAATAATATAAAGTAATGGGTTTAACAAGCTTGAATATTGCTGGACGACTTGACAATTACTTTTTATTAATCTTAGAATGACATATAATCATCAAGACTCTATAAAATAAACATATTCCAACCTTGGGCCATTTTCTATTGTTGCCAGTAAAATGGAGACGGTAAGTAGGATAATGTGCGACTGCCGATTCTCCTTACCATCTTCATTTTACCTTCTGTATTCCACGGTAGGTGTTTTATTAGCGCCTCCCCCTCGAACAAGGAGCAAGGTTCCACGTCGCCAAGAGTATTAGTTCCTGGAGTCCATAGTACTCCTTGGAGCCCTATGCGTCCCAACCTCGAGCTCCCGCAAACTAGTTTTCGCAAGATCGCACAGGGCCGCAAAAGATTTACAGAGAGAGAGACTAGGAACTATTTTTTCAGTCTCATTCTGCTCATGAGGAGACGGATGAGAGGTAAGTATGGGATTTTAGGGGGGTTTCATAGTGTGAAAAAGGAAAATCACCAGCTTTGAGGAGACGGTATTTCTCAGTGAAATACCGTTTCCCAGGTGGAACGCAAGCTACCATGGAATAGTTTGCGCTTCCGTTCGTAGGTTAAAATTGACTAAGTATACTAAGTATAGGAGACGTTCATTTTTATTTAACCTCACGCAGGGAACGTCAACGCAACACTCGAGTCACAAGCCCAGTTTACGACAAGAATGTAATAGCAATTCCCGTCGATAACTACAGGAGACATTATGTATAATGTCTGCTGTAATTATCTTACCGAAAACTATGGTATAGGGGTCCCCTGCTGTCGACTTATCCAGAGCTGATGTAAACATCCCAGACCCACCAATGTCTATGGAGTTGGTAGCCTTACAACAGCTCTGGTTACCTTTACACCAGTGATAGAATACAGCACGTTGTCGTCCCAGGCTCTGTTTATTAAACAAAAACCAAACAGGGTAAAAAGTAAAAAGAAGTTACTTATTGGGTCAGATAATACAGAAAGCCCAGCCCCTGATCCACTTGGAGCATAGACAACAGATTCAGGGAGAGGCAGTCCCTCACTTCGTATTGATACTTCGAAGAGGATGTCAAGAAGAAGATAGCATAACAGAATTGCCAAAACAAAGCAGGATTTTGGGTTGGTTGAGTTGGTGCTTGTCTGGTTTTTATGCCAGTAGGGAGAGTAGATTCTCACAGTCCATGACTTTCTTTTGTCTTGTCTTAATCAGTGTACGGCTCCTCCGGGAGTGAGCGCTACACTTATTACAAGGGATACTTAGAACGGACAGAAAAATAATTATTCATGTTGTTGGGAGTTTGGATATGGGTGTTAGATTGAGGAAGCCATAAATGTGAAGGACTAAATGAAAGAGAAGAGAGGTGAGGGAGAGAAGAGGGGAAAAATGGAATGAGAAAGAATATAGGGGGACTGCATGGATCAGTTACATATAGGACAGAGAACCCCAAGGGCAGAGTAAATAGGAGTTACTTGTTACATACCAGTCTTTGTAATATCTGGGTCAGTGTTGAAGGCAGAGAGAGAAGCCAAAACACGAGTCATGTTCAAGGGGGTCAGCAAGCAACACAGTCAAAAAGTATGGCTGGGTAAGGGATACGGAGAGCAGTGACTCCAATACACAACAGCCAAGGACAGAATACATAGAACACACAAGGTCGAACAGCCCAATCAGGATACTGGAATGGAACAGACAGAAGATAAAAGATACACTCTTGGCAGATGGGTCCATGATGTGACAATGAACAGCCGAACCTGGAAATGTCACTAAAGTGCATCAATATGTAGGGGATAGTGTCACAAATTATCCACGAAATGAGACACGAGTGTTGGCATAAAAGCCACCAGGCTAATGTACTATTAGAACAATGACTACGTTACACATGCACCAAAACCAATGGCTTGAACATCATAGCAGCAGAGGGTTTGATGCTGAACTGTCCAGGGTCCTAACAGGATCAAGCTGTGATGGTGGAAGGAGGTATCAAAAGTAACAATTATTACATTTTATGATTATCAAGTCTGTTTAAGGCTGGCTGTCCACTGGCACCCGACTACGGACAACGCCATTAGCCGATCAGGGTCGTTCACTGGAAGTGTCTGTGAACGACCCAGATCAGCCGATGGACAGGCCGCTGAATAAAAAGGAAAACCCCGCTGTGGGGGAAAAAAAACCCCTGCTGTGGGGAAAAAAAAACTGTTGCCATTTCAGGACCAAGGACAGCCTGCATCGAGCGCAGCCGAAGCAGTGAAGAAAAAAAAAAACTCTTCAGGCTACAGATGGGGGATTAATCCCTGTCCCTGGTGCTGAAATAGGTTTCAGCACCAGGGACAGCAACGCTGAATGCAGCCGGCTCACAAAGAAAAAAAAACCAAAAGGACGCGAGAGAAAAAAAGCCTCGTCTTTTAAAAAAAGAACGGAACCTAAAAAATCCAGAAAAATACATAAAAAAATTCTAAAAAATCTATGAATTAAAAGGCTTTTTGCTGCGGATTTAAAAATAAATGGTCAGAGTGGGCGGAGCTAGCAGCAGCAGCAGGCAGCCGTGTTTCAGAGGAGCTCCGCATTGAGCCAGCGTTTTACCGCCTTTTTCCTCCTCCTACACGGCGTCTTGCAGTGCTCGGTTGCCCCGGAGTGGTCTGGGGATTGCCGTGCTCCTTACCGGCTATCGAACCGGGTGTTCCGAGGTGCTCTGCAGCGTTTTTCCCGGACTTGGGCCAAGTGACGGCGGCCATTTTTGAAGCCTCATGCCAGCAACGAACGGACCCTCTGTGCCTGCGGTGACTGCAGCGACCTACCAAACGGCCAGACGGCAAAGGGGAGCTCCCACCGGGATATTAGGGACACGCTGACAGGTGGGTCTGTTACTGGAAGGGGGAAGGTGATTGTGCCTCTCCCTCCAAATTATGGATCGTCTGGGGAAGACGACAGTTCCTGGCCAAGCGGAGACAGAGCGGGGCTGATGTGGCTCTCCCCTCAGAACCTGTCGCAAGACTTGCGCCCACTCTCCGCGGCGGCGAAGAAGCGGGCGCAGAAAAAGCGTAAGGCCGCGCTGGCGGTGTCCTCTCAGGCCCTGACTGGCGAGGACTCAGCCGACGAATCTCAACTTTCTACCACCAGCAGCGGGGCCCCGCATAGAAATCCTGGCCCGGAACTGGTGCCTCAGGCGACAGTGACTGTGCCGAAAGTAGCCCCCCTGGCGACGAGTACCGCTGACTCTGCGTCAAGAGGAGAAGATGAACATCTTCCTGCCACAAAAGGCGACTTCTACAGAATTTTAAATGAGCTGCGAGAGATACGGGAAATCTGGAAACCAGAAGTGGCTGCGGTCCGTGAGGAAGTCGTTGCGGTACGGGTTCAGGTGGTGGAGGTCCAAGCGACTACCTCCGCGATGAAGCTGGAACAGACTCGTCTCTCGGACCAGGTTGTCGCACTTCAGTCGCAGATGGAGGTTCTGACCCGCTCCGTGGAAACATTAGAATCTCGACACAGACGCCGTAACATACGGGTCAGAGGCGTCCCAGATTTGGTTTCAGGTGAGGAACTGTTGCCCTATGTCACTCGTTTGGCCCTCCAGGTCGTTGGGCTCCCATTGGATACGCCAGATGTCGTTGGCTCTGTATTTCGGGTCCGGAGACCTGCACCGAGGGATGTTGTGGTGGCTTTTCGCGATGTGGCTTTTAAGGTGAAGATTATGACTACCCCTGGCGCACGAGATCCGGTGCAATTCGAGGGATCTACCCTGGCACTTTACCACGACCTACCGTTTCAGACCTTGATGGCACGACGCCGTTTTAGAGAGGTGACGTCTACCCTGCGCAGGAAAGGAATTCGCTACCGGTGGGGCCCGGCGGGCACTTTGGTGGTAACGCACGCTAATGTACCTTATACAATTACGGACCCTGCTACGGCTTTGACTGACCTTGCAACGGCTGGTATTCCCCTGGACCCTCCGGAGGTACAGCTGGGATGAAGATTATCCTACCCCTCCATATGCTTTTTGTTATAATTGCTTTTCCGACGAATCCCCCGGACTGTTTTGTTTCTGATTTTGTTTTTAATTTTCAGCTATACGACTTCGGCACGATTTTCTTGATTCACGCATGGTCTATTCTTTAGCCGACCGTTAATTTTGAACGCATTGTTTGTCGCTTAACTTTTCCTCATTCACGCTAGACTTTGCCACCGGACTTTTCGTCTTCGGTTTAACAGGCCATATATGGCCGCATTTTCGTTTGATTTCCTGATCTTTCTTTGTACTTTTAATCTTTAAATAAAAAATTGAATAAGAAATGAATAAAAAGAAAATATTTTTTACATTGAATCCTATGGGCCTCCCACTGATTCACTAATCTATGGGGCAATTTCCCTATACAATTAATCTTTTTCATTGTACCCCGTCGCGGCACGGCAGTTTAACTATACAATTAATCTTTTTCATTGTACCCTGCCGCGGCACGGCGGTTTAACTATACAATTCATCTTTTCCATTGTACCCTGCTGCGGCACGGCGGTTTAACTATACAATTCACCTTTTTCATGTAAACTTGTACCAGGTCGTCCCGGCATCGTCTGATAATTCCAAGTGATTTGGAAAGATCGCTAGTCCGTTGTAGTCGCAAAAAAATCATCTGAAGTCGTCCGATGGTGGTCGGATGCAGTGGAAGAGGGCTGATTCACCTGCATGTTGTAGGATCGGTCGGACGACTTCAGACTATATCGGATGATTGCACCATCGCACAAATACAGACCCAATGGGCGGCCAGCCTAAGACAGGTGGGTTGCCATTCCCTGTAACATTTTATCATTGGGTTGCTTATTATTACTTTGTACTTTAATGCAAAATAAGTGCTCCCAGTCTTGAAAGGACAGCAGACCCGGCGGAAATCATTAATTATCCTGTGAATTCCTCACAAGACCAGCTCCTAGAGAGACTTCTACAGATTCTTTGAGTCGGTGGTAATTTACAACGAACTTTCATGTAACACGTATTATTTTTGGATATATTACAATGTTTTTCTAACACCACCCTTAGAATTTATTTAAACGCTTTGCTTTTATCGAGCCTCTTATTGTAATTTGTTTCTCAGGAATCCTGAGTCTTTGAGCCAATAATAATTACTGCGGTTTTACAACCCGAAACCTTATCCGATGACTTCTCTGATACATAATAAGTGTCTCCCTCATTCAGTCGAGTTTAAGCCTGACATAGCTGAAGAAGCTCTTTTTTTATATAATAAGTCTTTTTTTTGCATAACCAATTCTTCAGTAAAATCACACAATGTAGCATCCAAAGCAGGGAACTTACAATTTCTTCATAACATCACGCCCTAGAAGTCCTCATGCCAGGGCATTTATTAGACTTGTGCACCGATTTTTTTTTTGGTTCGGTTCGTTCGGATTTTGTAAATTTTCATTTCGCCGATTTCCGTTTCGGTTCGGTTCGTTTCGGTTCGTTTTTCGTATCGACTTTATTTTCGTGATTTCGGAAATTTTCGTGTTTTTCGGAATATCTGTTCTCCTCGTTTCAAAGAGTCTATTCGTTTTGACGTAAACTAATGGTTTTTCGGATCCGATATTTCTGTCGATACGATAATTCTGCCATTGAGATTTCTTATGTTTTACAAGAAGGATACATTGAGATTTCTCATATTTTACAAGAAGGATACATTGAGATTTCCCATGTTTTACAAGAAGGATACATTGAGATTTCTCATGTTTTACAAGAAGGATACATTGAGATTTCTCTGGTTTCCCGGGAAGGATACATTGAGATTTCTCATGTTTTACAAGAAGGATACATTGAGATTTCTCTGGTTTCCCGGGAAGGATACATTGAGATTTCTCATGTTTTACAAGAAGGATAGATTGAGATTTCTCTGGTTTACAAGGATACATTGAGATTTCTCATATTTTACAAGAAGGATACATTGATATTTCTCTGGTTTCCCGGGAAGGATACATTGAGATTTCTCTGGTTTACAAGAAGGATACATTGATATTTCTCTGGTTTCCTGGGAAGCATACATTGAGATTTCTTATGTTTTACAAGAAGGATACATTGAGATTTCTCTGGTTTTACAAGAAGGATACATTTAGATTTCTCATGTTTTACAAGAAGGATACATTGAGATTTCTCTGGTTTCCCGGGAAGGATACATTGAGATTTCTCTGGTTTACCGGGAAGGATACATTGAGATTTCTCTGGTTTACCGGGAAGGATACATTTGAGATTTCTCTGGTTTTCCAGGAAGGATACATTGAGATTTCTCTGGTTTCCCGGGAAGGATACATTGAGATTTTTCATGTTTTACAAGAAGGATACATTGAGATTTCTCATGTTTTACAAGAAGGACACATTGAGATTTCTCTGGTTTTACAAGAAGGATACATTGAGATTTCTCTGGTTTTCCAGGAAGGATACATGGAGATTTCTCTGGTTTTACAAGAAGGATACATTGAGATTTCTCTGGTTTTACAAGAAGGATACATTGAGATTTCTCTGGTTTTACAAGAAGGATACATTGAGATTTCTCTGGTTTTCCAGGAAGGATACATGGAGATTTCTCTGGTTTTACAAGAAGGATACATTGAGATTTCTCCGGTTTTACAAGAAGGATACATTGAGATTTCTCTGGTTTTACAAGAAGGATACATTGAGATTTCTCTGGTTTTCCAGGAAGGATACATTGAGATTTCTCTGGTTTTCCAGGAAGGATACATTGAGATTTCTCATGTTTTACAAGAAGGATACATGGAGATTTCTCTGGTTTTACAAGAAGGATACATTGAGATTTCTCCGTTTTACAAGAAGGATACATTGAGATTTCTCTGGTTTTACAAGAAGGATACATTGAGATTTCTCGGTTTTACAAGAAGGATACATTGAGATTTCTCTGGTTTTACAAGAAGGATACATTGAGATTTCTCTGGTTTTCCAGGAAGGATACATTGAGATGGAATGATACAAAATTACAGAATCATGATATAACCGAAAAATACGTTGTCCGAAATTACTGAAATAGAACCAAAATCAGGAATGGAGCGAAAATGAATTGAATGTCGTATTACGACGTTCGCGCACAAAATGCGCATTAACGTCTAACGCGAGTGACCCTGTGTGAACCCTTTGCGAGCGCAATTTAGTGCGCGCATCCTCTACTTAGCATTGTGAGCGCAAATGCGTTTTTTGTGGTATGCGGATGTATTACAATCTTAGCGCAAACTTTAACGGACAGCGTTTGCGCGCATAATTTTAACGTCGTTGAAAAGCTGGTGGTAACGGCAAATTGTAACAACCTGACCGTACCAAACTGCGGATTCACAACGGAGAACGTCGATGCGCATGGTTTTTTTTACTAGATCCGTCAAAAATGACGACCACTACCTTGTCTTCCGTCAGAACGTACGTCTGTTGTGCGCAGTCCGCACAAAATGACGGACTCGCGTTGACAAGCGCAATTTCCCGACGGATGAAAAAATACGCAAGGAATGTAATTCCAGCGGTGATTTTCGTGCGTTAACGTTTAACACTTTGTGCAAAAAAAAAGCGTTTAGCGTGCGTTTTTGCGTTAAGAATGTAATAGGGCCCTTAGATCATTAATATGATAATTACAATGATCCACGCACTAACTTACTTTTTATGTATTTGTATTAAACGTGGTTGCACATACTTTAGCCTTGTATCTATAGCCATATAAATGTGTGTATACATATATATATATATATACACAGCAAAATACGCCAGCACTCCAGGGTTTTCCAAAAAGATAGTTGATTTATTGTATGGTATAATCCATAAAATCCTACAATAAATCAACTATCTTTTTGGAAAACCCTGGAGTGCTGGCGTATTTTGCTGTGTATATCCATCAGAGGCCATCGCTGAAGCACCGGGTATTGGAGAGAAATCCAACAAGGGTGAACTGTGAGTGCATTACCTTTTTTATATATAATATATATATATATATATATATATATATATATAAAAACACCAAAAAAGAGCACTCCATATCAATGACCACCTTCATCCACCATTTAAAAAAAAAAACATATATATACATGTGTATATTTATTTATGATTTATTTAAATACATAGAACTAAAATGAGAATAATCTTATTTTTATTGCACGCAAGAACAAATAATGCGATTTTCCTGTTATTATGAGGTTGGGTTGCAGCTGTTCTTCAAGGAAAAACAAAGGGAATAAAAAAAAAACTGAAATGTAACCACAGCATTCCGGCCCCTATTGGGATTTTTTTTTTTTTTTTTTTAATATATATTTTTTTTCCTTCCTCCGACAGCATACGAATGGTTGATTCTGACAATTCTGCGGCGAACGGCTCTGATATATACGACTAATAAATTAATATGATTAAATTAATGAGTAGAGAAGCGCTGCCAAACTTCAGTAGTCCAGCTTTAATGCTTCTGCACACTTGCATCTCATTCTTCCCCCTGTGGTGAGGGGCCACCGCTAACCTACACATTGTCACTGTGATAAATGACATATCCCAGAGTGCAATACTTTCCATCTGCCGTGTCCCCAAAACAACAAAAAAAAACAGAGAAATATATAACACAGGCGTCAGAACAGCCACTTGAAAAGCGAGACCGTTACGTTTTTTTTTTTTTTTTTTTCTCCACTCCAATAAGAATTTTAAAGAATAATTGCAATAAAATCGTCACGTTTTGTGAAACCTTGTTATTTTTCTAACTTCCTCACCGGCTAATTTATGCTTTCCTGGCTTCCTGTTCTCTAGGGAGGAAAAAAACAAATTATCACATTTTAAATAACATGAGAAGGATTTTTATTTTTTTTCTAATCGAAGACACTGACATATATTTTTCCGCCACTAATCTTTTTTTCTTATTTCACTGGACGTTTCCCGTCTCCAAACTGACAATAGTAAGCAATTTATGACAATGCGTTACGCCGTGATCACGTTGACGGTATCGGAAGCTTACTGGATTTTTCTTTGGGCGTTTTGAGTCATCGTGGCCCATTATCAGGGTTATTCAAAGAGAATCAGAGTTCGGTTACCTTTCTTGGCCATTTGGCTATCCAGAGAGCAGACAATTCGCCAAATTTTGCCTGTTCGGTGCCTGTTCGAGGGCAGTGAAATCCCCATAAAAAAGCACTGCTTTGTCTATTCAGAGAACACAAACCAGCAGTGAAAAATCCCCGAAATGCCCTGTCTTCCAGTGGTTTAATTCGGCAGGTTTATTCAGGCGAATCCCATAGGCTTCAATGTTAAAAATATTCCCGTTTTAATTCAATATCTAATAAACCGTTCAGTATAAAATTCTGCAGTAAAGAGTCTCTTTATTTATAGATTTTTTAGGATATTTTAAGCATTTTTCAGGATTTTTTTTTTTTAAATTCAGATTTTTTTTAATTAATTTTTTTTTAAGTTTACTTATTTTTTATGTAACAGCCCTTTTTATTATCATTCCCTGGATCTCATATGTAAATTTCAGACATTTTTGCTCAGTAGTTTCTTTGCAAACAGCGTTTTACTTTTCAAACATTCAAGCAAACTGTTTTCCTAATTTATTCACTCCATTCGTCTGCGGTGTCGGCTTTTTCCGGCGGCTGCGCTGCGTGTTATCGGCTCCTGCTTGGGTTTTTCCAGCGTTTTCGGCAGGTTAATCCAGATGTTTATGCGGGTTTCGTGTGCGTTCGCCCTCGTTTTGCAGTGAGTTTTCTGCAGGTTTGCAGCAACCTTTCCCTGCAATTCGGGGACCCTGTGGTGCTTGCTGAATACACCGCAGGGTCGCCTTAATGGGATCGCCAAATCAAACCGAATTGAAGAGAACGAAAAGTCACCGAACGTGCGGTGGCTTTTCGATTCTCTTTGAATAACCCTGTGTATTTGACGTGCCAAATTCAATTTTATATGTACTCATAATAGTGCAGAATTTTATTTTATAAATCATAAGGAAATTCAAGAGAAATTATGAGGCGAATGGGTTGCACAAAATTTTATTTTTTGGGCACAATTCAGGAAATTACTATAATATTATTAGTAAATAATTATTATTATTATTTTTTTGAGAAAGGATTTTAGCAGGAAGAATACATTGAGATTTATCTTGTTTTCAAGTATGTCCTGGTTGGCGAGTATGTACCGTTAGATGTCTTGCCCAAGGACACTTACTGGAGAGGTGCTCTTGCCAGGATTTGAACCTGTGTCTCCACAGTCATAGAGCAGTGATGTTATGGAATAACATCTCACAATGTTAAGTATAGGACGCGCGCAGTACAGTAAGCTCGCGCAGGTTCACCCTCGGTAGACGAATCCGCGCGTTTGTTGCACTGACATTCTAATACGACGTTCAGCGCAAAGGGTTTCACCCCTCGCGTTAATGCGTTTTTGCGCCGGTGTAAACGTTTGCGCGAAGAATGTAATAGGGCTCGTAGTTTTTTTTGTATGAAAAAGAGTTAATATTGCGCCTGAATTAGTTTCGCGTATAATATCCCTTTAAACTCGGCATCTCATCAATATAAAAGCAGGTTTGCGCGGTAATTAAAAGTGTAAGCATTATTTTTCTTGTAGAACTGATCTTTCATAATGAAATATATCAGCTTGACTTGCTTCGCAGTTACAAACATCTAAATGTAGTCCTGCTCTCAATTTATTTTACTTGATTAAGTACGGATAGACAAATATAGCATAAATTATGCCTCTCATAAATGTTATATATTCAGGAGCATATGGCATGGTTTTTTTTTTTCCTTTTCTTTCCAGTGCTAGTCAAAAGGAATGCTTAATTAACATTTCTGCCATCCAGCAGCGGTGACTTTGTCAGGAGCTCTGACATCTCCAGCGGTTTCACAAAATCCCCAAAAGTATGAGTAGTTCAAAGATATCAATATTGTATGTGTGTGAGCGTTTATATAAATTAAAATATACAGGGTTATTCAAAGAGATCCGAATGGCTTGAGAAAGGTAACCGAACGCTGAAAATCAGCATTCGGTTCCCTTTCCTGGCCATTCGGCTATCCAGAGAGCAGGCAATTCGCCAAATCCTGGCGAATTGCCTGCACATTCGGTGCCTGTTCGGTGCCTGTTCGAGGGCAGTGAAAACCCCATGAAAAGCACTGCTTCAGCTATTCAGAGAGCACAAACCAGCAATGAAAGGTTCCCGAAATGCCCTGCCATTCGGTGGTTTAATTCGGCAGGTTTATTCAGGCGAATCCCATAGGCTTCAATGTTAAAAATATTCCCGTTTTAATTTAATATCTAATAAACCGTTTATTATAATATTCTGCAGTAAAGAGTCTCTTTATTTATAGATTTTTTAGGATATTTTAAGCATTTTTCAGAATTTTTTGTTTTTTTAAAAGTCCAATTTTTTTTTTTTAAAGTTTTCTTCTTTTTTCTGTAACAGCCTTTTTATTATCATTCACTGGATCTCATATGTAAATTTCAGACATTTTCGCTCAGTAGTTTCTTTGCAAACAGCGTTTCACTTTCACACATTCATACAAACTGTTTTCCTAATTTATTCACTGCCTCTTCTGCTGTGTCTAAGGCTGCGATCGGCTCCTGTTTGGGTTTTTCCGTGGTTTTCGGCAGGTTAATCCTGATGTTTTTGGGGGTTTTCGGCGTGCATTCGCTGGGTTTTGCGGTGAGTTTTCGTGGGGTTTGCGGCAGCTTTTCCCTGCAATTCAGGGATCCTGTGCTGTTTGCTGAATACACCGCAGGGTCACCGAAATGGGATCGGCAACACGAACCGAATTGAAGAGAACGAAAAGTCACCGAACGTGCGGTGACTTTTCGAATCTCTTTGAATTACCCTGATAGTATTTCTGTTTAGGAGAAATCCCAGAAACATTTTTAAGTGAACGTATGATATATAACAGATTTTTTGTGCTCATTAAGGCCTGGACATGGCTTAGGTTTTCTAATGGTCAATGTAGCCTGATGGGAGTCGTCCATGGTGCGAGGCGACGCTCCGAATTAACAATTTATCCCATATGGCGAACATTTGATCCGATGACAGGCGTAACTGCCACAAACAAAGGTCTCGATTACATACCGACACTAACTGTAGTGCTCCAATATGTACGCGCTATCGCTAAGATAAGCGACTTTAACGCATGCCCCTCATATTACATCCCTAACGCTAAACCCGTTAAAAATCCAGGACCCTATTAGTACACATAATATTAATGTTATATTCGCTTGTATGTTCTTACAGACAGCTTGTTTTTTGCGTTTGGTGACTTGTGTGGCGCAGGTGGCTTTTGCAGCATGTGTAACTTGTTCGACATGTAGATGTTAAGTTTTCTTGCATGCATATTTCATGTGTCTTGGCTGCAGTTCGTAGTTCCTTGGATGTAGTTACATAGTTACATAGGATGAAAAAAGACGAGCGTCCGTCGGATTAAACTTTTCACACATTACCTACTACTGTTGATGCAAAAGAAGGCAAAAAATCCCCAGTCTGAAGCGCTTATCAATATGCAACACACTGGGAAAAAGTTCCTTCTTGACCCCAGATGGCGTCAGATTTCTCCTTGGATCAAGAAGCTTTTACCCACATATTAAATATTATAACCCTTAATATTCTGTTTTTGCAGCAAGTTATCCAGCCGTTGTTTAAAAGACTGACCCAACCACCTCAACAGGCAGAGAATTCCACAGCTTTATTGTTCTCACTGTAAAATAACCCTTCCAATGCTTTGGGCCGAATTTCCTTTCATCCAGTCTAAATGGGTGACCTCGTGTCCGGTGTATAGTCCTATTAATGAATAGGTTTCCAGACAATAGCTTATAATGGCCCCGTATATATTTATATAAAGTTATCAGATCCCCTCTAAGGCGCAGTTTCTCTAAACTAAACAGGTTTAAGCTTGTTAGCCTTTCCTCATAACTTAAATCTTCCATTTCCCTTATTCCTTTAGTTGCCGACTCTGCAATTTTTCTATTTGCCATAATATCCTTTCTTTAGACAGGT
Source organism: Leptobrachium leishanense (assembly GCA_009667805.1). Classification (NCBI taxonomy): domain Eukaryota; kingdom Metazoa; phylum Chordata; class Amphibia; order Anura; family Megophryidae; genus Leptobrachium; species Leptobrachium leishanense. Next base: position 10,968,232 of record CM019071.1, read on the forward strand.
GCCCAAAATTGCACAGCATATTCAAGGTGTGGTTCATATTGGCAGTTCATATTGGCTTGGATGGTGTCTTGGTTTCAGTTCACTGACTTGGTGACTTGGTTGTAGTCCAGTGACTGGGTTGGAGGCTTGGTTGGTGACTTGCTTGCCGTTCAGTGATTTGGTTGGTGGCTTGGTTACAGGTCAGTTTCTTGGTTGGTGGCTCGGTTGCAGTTCAATGACTTGGTTGGTAGCTTGGTTGCAATTGAGTGGCTTGGTTGGTGGCTTGGTTGCAGTTCAGTGGCTTGGTTGGTGGTTTGGTTGCAGTTCAGTGGCTTGGTTGGTAGCTTGGATGCAGTTCAGTGGCTTGGTTGGTAGCTTGGATGCAGTTCAGTGGCTTTGTTGGTGGCTTGGTTGCAGTTCAGTGGCTTGGTTGGTGGCTTGGTTGCAGTTCAGTGGCTTGGTTGGTGGCTTGGTTGCAGTTCAGTGGCTTGGTTGGTAGCTTGCTTGCAGTTCAGTGGCTTGGTTGGTGGCTTGGGTGCAGTTCAGTGACTTGGTTGGTAGCTTGGTTGCAGTTCAGTGGCTTGGTTGGTAGCTTGCTTGCAGTTCAGTGGCTTGGTTGGTGGCTTGGTTGCAGTTCAGTGACTTGGTTGGTAGCTTGGATGAAGTTCAGTGGCTTTGTTGGTGGCTAGGTTGCAGTTCAGTGGCTTGGTTGGTGGCTTGGTTGCATTTCAGTGGCTTGGTTGGTAGCTTGCTTGCAGTTCAGTGCCTTGGTTGGTGGCTTGGTTGTAGTTCAGTGGCTTGGTTGGTGGCTTGGTTGCAGTTCAGTGACTTGGTTGGTAGCTTGGTTGCAGTTCAGTGGCTTGGTTGGTAGCTTGCTTGCAGTTCAGTGGCTTGGTTGGTGGCTTAGTTGCAGTTCAGTGACTTGGTTGGTAGCTTGGATGAAGTTCAGTGGCTTTGTTGGTGGCTAGGTTGCAGTTCAGTGGCTTGGTTGGTGGCTTGGTTGCATTTCAGTGGCTTGGTTGGTAGCTTGCTTGCAGTTCAGTGGCTTGGTTGGTGGCTTGGTTGCAGTTCAGTGACTTGGTTGGTGACACAATAGAACTTGACCCAACAAACCCAAGAGCCCATTGTGAAACGGTGTGGCTTCTCTCTATGTCTCTTGCATACTAACACTTTTTTTAAATTATAACACTTAAAAAATAGGAGGATAACTTACCCTGCCTAATTCCATGCTCTTAGCAACTATCTGTCATGATAATAGAATTACTTGTGCCCAATAAGACCTATAGGGAGACATTTATCATTGTTTCAGCTCTGTATCAAATTATAATTCCTTAAAATCTCTAGCACACTACCCATGGAATAAATGAAATAAATATGAGAATAGTTCCTGATTAATGCATGATCTGGTAATGTTTCTGTATTTTGTTTCTCGCGTTGAAAGAATTTTGCGTGCTGCTGACTAGTTCAATTAAGCAAGGTCACCTTTCATTTAATTAACCGATCTAGTTTGTCAGTTCTTGGGCTCCCTCCGAGTGCCGAATGAATCATGCTGTAACATATGTTAAGTAGAAAACATCTTAAAAAACATTAAAAAAACCTCAAGACTCAAATCTACACCGCCTTAACCTCATTACTTAATGCATACTTTGTATTTCTCCAAGCAGAGATGTAACTTTTCTTATTTTTGCGATGGAGGAAATAATACACCTCTATGTCATTTGGAGAAAAGTAACAGCTTTATCTTTCACGTGGATTTTTTTAAAGAGGTCTCTTTGATTGACAACATCCCTCTTTATAAAATCGCTTCCATATGGTTAAGACGTTTATCTAAATAAAATCTAAACATAATTAAAAGCACATTTGTATTACTGAAATAATTCTTCGGATATATACATGTTGCAGATCCAGTTTCAATAAAGTGGTGTTGCAATATCAGCTTTTCTGCATTCGACTGCGAGAGTTTTAGTGCTGTAACTTAATTGCTGGGGTGCTGGTGGGTTTTTGGTCGACATCAATGTAACCGCAAGACTGTATGGTGTCATTTGCATCGTTAACAAACAGCAAGGGATAACCTTTTACCGTGTAGCTGGAATAATTGCAATAAATAGCTTGACACACTGTACAAATTCTAACTTCTTCTAGTTTAATGTACTTGATGAAGTGTCACCTGTAAACATATACTATTAAAGGGGTTATTCAGAGACAGTCGATCCGGCAAAGAAATTGCATCGAACATCGAAATTCCCCATACGGCGCAATTTCGTGGCCATTCGGCTATTCAGAAAGCACAAATTTTGGCGAATTGCCTGCAAATAGGTTGCCTGTTCAACGGCAGTGAAATCCCCCATAGAGAAGCAATGGTTAATCTATTCAGACAACACCGAACAGCAGTGAAAAGTTGTCGAAGTGCCCTGCAGTTCGGTGTTTACATTCGGCAGGTTTATTCAGACGAATCCCAAAAGCTTCAATGTTAAAAATATTCCCGTTTTTTATTGAATATCTAATAAACTGTTTATTCTTTTAATCTGCAGCAAAAAGTCTCTTTATTTATTTATTTTTATAGGATCTTTTAGGAATGTTTCAGGGTTTTTTTTCGGAAAAATTTTATTTTCCATTTTTTTTTAAATAGTGTTTTTTTTTCTGTAACAGACCTTTTCATTGTTATTCATGGAACCTTATATGTTAATTCCAGACAGTTTCTTCCAGGAGTTCATTTGCAAATCGCTTTTAAAATTTAACAATTTCAATAATTTGGGGGGGTTTTTTCTACCCGTCCGGCGGCTTGCCGGCTTTTTCCTGCGGTTGGTCGGCGCTGTGCTCGGCGGCTGCGTTTGGTGGCTATCCAATGGGTTTGCGGTGGCTGTCCGGTGGGTTTCCGCTGTCCGGCGGGCTGACGGCGGCGGGTTTGCGGTGGGTCGGCGGTGGCGTTTGGCGGCCGATTCAACGCACTTTGGGGACCCTGCGGTGAATGCTGAACTCACTGCAGGGTCAGTGAATCGGCCTCACCGAAGTACGGCAAATCAGAGAGCACCGAAATGTCGAGGACATGTCGGTGCTCTCTGTATATTCCTGTAAATGTTACACTCCATGGATCCTGTTCCAGCTTAAAAATCTAATAGTATAATATACCTGGACTATAAAGTGTGAACTGTAATTTTTTATCAGTTGGGGACATGACACCTGAGGTGCTAAAACACATGGAACAGCTGTGAATCTGTATCTAAAACACATATCCCTGCATGGAACTCAATGCTGCAGTAGCTCCTTTTGGCCAGCAGATGGCAAAATCTCCCTGACAAATAGGTTATTACAGACAGTAAGGAATGCATTGGGAATATTCCCAAATATTTCTTATGGCAAAATTAATTAAAAGTGATTTTCCAAAACACAACTGGTTCCTGACAGTGGTTTGCTGTAAAATCACTTGTTACTGAAGGGGTCACTCCTTTTTCTGTTGGCTCTTACTGTACAGTGTAACTTCGCATTGCCTCCAATACTTGTCTAATCGGTGCTGATAATACTATTTTTTGTGGGTATTATTTTTTACTGGAGACTGGCTAGGAGCCACAAGCAAAAAAAAAAAAAAGAAAAATGACATCACAGCTGACTTTCTCTCTCTGATATCAGGATACTTATTTTAACGAGGAACTGGAAACCTACACCTACTATCATTACCTTTATTTCCAGGGCTGGAAAAAAAAAAGCTTTAAGATCTAAAGGCAGCGCGTTGGATAACTCTACGCACTCTGTCCTGGCCTGCTGACACGCTCGCTCGGCGCTCGGCACAGTACAATTGACTTGGCCTCAGCAATCGTTGAGCAGGTGACTTGATTACGCTGAAATCAGGCAGAAAATGTCCTCTTCTGGCCACTCAAGTGAATCAGTCAAATTATCGAGTGGCAAAACTAATTCAACGCCTTGGGCCATCAGAGCTGCCACTTCCTATAAGTCAAGCCTTCACTTAGTGTGAAATTCGCTTCTCTTTTTTTATTTTATTCTTTCATTTATTATGCTTATTTCGACTAATCCTCTAAACGGGAGGGTTACGGTTATTTTAAAACACAGACGCTGGTAGCCAACGGGCATCTGTGCCAGGGCCGGCTTCACGGTGTCCAAGGATGACAAATGTCCAGAGATGCCATAATCCGATATTTTGTATATGTTTTAGATATCGCATATCTTTTTTATGGCTGAATGATCGCGATTCGCGGTTTTCTAGAGAATGTGTCTATAACGCTTAAGTCCCAGCACATCGACGTTCTTGATTATTATTAACCCCTTAAGGACCAAGGGTCTTTAAAGCCAATGGGCTCGATTACATTCTTCACGCAAACGTTAACGCGTGCGCTAAAACGCGTTATCGCGAGGGGCAGAACCCTTTGCGGTGAACGTCGTATTACAATGTCTGCGCAAAGAATGCGCGTTAACGTCTACCGCGGGTGAACCTGCGCGAACGCTGCGCGAGCGTACTGTACTGCGTGCGTCCTATACTTAACATTGTGAGCGCAAATGTGTTTGTGCGCTGGTACGTGGATGGTATTACAATCTATGCGCAAAATTTAAAGCGCAACGTTTGCGCACATAGTTTTAACGTCTTTGAAAAGCTGGTGGTAACGGCAAATCTGAACTTCCTGGCCGAACCCAAATACACCAGCCCAAAAAAAAACACAGCAAAGTATAGTTACACATTCTACACATACCCAAACAATAAAATTGAGAAGTTGTGCGTGTTTTTTTTTTATTGATGCAGCATATATGCGCAGATTGACTTTGACAGGTGCAAAAACTTAACAGGAGACAATTGTGGTTCTTAATTCTGATTGGCTGAATCGCGTGAAAAAAACAGTCCTCGCACTGAATTCTGCGCGCAACGTTGCTGCGCTCACGTTTTTGTGAGTCCGTTTTGCGCGCGTTATTTTTTGACGGATGAAAAAATGCGCGAGGATTGTAATACCAGCGTTGTTTTACGCACGTTAACGTTTAACGCTGCGCGCAAAAATTCACGCGTTCTGCATGCGTTTTTGCGTGAAGAATGTAATAGAGACCAATGCATTTTTGACGGAACAGTTCCATTGTTGGTTCTTAAGTGGTTAATGAAGGTTTTTTTTTCCCTTAACTGTAGAGTACAGACTTCTTTTATTGCTCATTTTTCATTAAATGTGCGCAGCGCATTCTGAAAGTATTCAAACCCCCTTCATTTGTTTGCATTATTGTTAAGTATCTGTTTTTCGGGGTATTGACTGTGTATTGAGTGCAGAATGACATGGAAAAAAAATGATTTAAACAATTTTGGCATAAGGCTGAATTAGAAAAAATGTGGAAAATAATGAAGGGGTTTGAATACTTTCTGAATGCACTGGATAAGATACAGTGCTTTTAACTCTCATTTGTCATTTATCTTTAAAGGGACACTCTACTCATCCTGACCACTTTATTGCTTTAATTCTTCTTCCCCCTCCCAGCCCCACCAATCCGTAGATATTGCTGCGTGAAGTGGAGGAGTTTCCTCCACCCTACCCAGCAGCCCGGCTGGGTGGAGTAGAGATAACATCACTGCTCTATAACCGTGGAGACACAGGTTCGAATCCTGGCAAGAGCACCTCTCCAGTAAGTGTCCTTGGGCAAGACACTCTAACGGTACATACTCGCCACCCAGGACATACTTGAAAACGAGAGAAATCTCAATGTATCCTTCCTGGTAAAATCCTTTCTAAAAAAAAAAATTCTCAGCTGACATTCACCAAGATCGGTCACTAATGACATCATCATGCAGTGGGCATGCCGACATCACCCTCTGTGAGATCACCCACCTCGTCGAGCGGTCTCAGGCCACCGATGGATTGGTTCTTCATATGCTTGCGCAGCTCTGACCCATCGTTCTGTACAGGTGCTATGGGACTTGTGTACGTAAAGTGCACAAGTCCTACAGTGCAGCACAATTTGCGGTTCCTACACGACGCAAGGTGCACAGCCTCTGCCTATTTCAGGGCCATAAATAGGGATACTTTATTTTCAATAGGATATCCCTTTAAAGTTGTAACTTTGTATCTGTCGGCTTGATAAAATGACCTCCCAAGAAAACTGTTACAGGTACAAGTATTCGTAAAGTGCTAACAAGTTCAGTAGCGCTGTACAATGGGTGAGACAGAATAATAATATACATACAAGTTAAACACACAGAACAGTACGAGAGAGGACCCTGCTCGAGAGATTACAATCCAAAGGGAGAGGGGTGACATGCTAGGTGAGGGTAAATAGCAGAGGATGAAGTAGTGGTGGGCGCATGGGGCTGTACGGGAGGATGGAGTAAGAATGTACAGTGGGGGAATCATGGAGTGAGCCGATTGTACTGGCACTCCGGACCTCTGATTCAGGGCAACTTTTATTTAAAACCTCTCACAACGAGATAATGTTGCGACAACTTTTCGTGACTTGTTGCCAATTATTGCCTACTATATAAGTGATAAAATGACTTACAGGGTTATTCAGAGAAAGGTGAAACTCTGGAGAACATTTGGAGAAGTGAAAATTCTATGGTCAAAATAGCTGATTTGGAAAGTGAGATAAATGGGAGAATTTTTTCTGGTTTGGCTATTTTGACCTAGAATTTTCATTTCTCCAAAGGTTCTCCAGAGTTTCACCTTTCTCTGAATAACCCTGTTAGTCCTCATCTTCCTGCATTAAGGTAATACTAATAAGAGAAATAACAACATCCATGCGCATTATTTCATGGCGTCCGATACTTTACGGCAGGGTTGTCAAACTCATGGACCCCTCAGAACTTGATTGCTTACAATTCCCTGAATTCTATCAATGCAATAGATGGCCAGGGAATCATGGGAGTTGTAGTTCAGAAACAAACTCTGGGGGACCAGAGTTTGACAGCCCTGATTCGAGGCATGGCACCATGTAGCAAGTTGAAATAGTATTGCATAAGGAGGTGTTCACATGGGAAGGAGGACCAAAACACACATTGTATGCATCTAATTAGGTCATGTCATTGACTTCTAAATATAATCAGTAGGGCGAGCAGATGCACAATTCTGTGCGATTGTTTCAATTCATTCAATTAACCATTGTAATTCAAACCAGTAAATTAAATGGGATCTGCTGAAATCCATAAAATAGACGTTTACGAATGGCAGATGTCTGTGAGCTGCGCCGGCCGAGGGCAAGGAACATGTTGCCGCATTTCACAGGTTTCCTCAGGCCCTGGACGATCTGAGTGCGCGTTGGGTTACTCGTTCAGATGGAAGCTCCCTTGGGACGGCAGTGATTATTCTAACTATTCTGGCAAAACATTCAAATGAGGCGTTTTATGTGTCGCCTGAGGTGCTGATACGCAGCAAGGATTTAAAGGCAGAGGCTGGAGCTCCAATGTTTTCCAATCTTTATGGTCACAATGATATAAGAAAATCCTAATACCATTGCATTGCAGTTTGCTGTATATACACTATATTGCCAAAAGTATTCGCTCACCCATCCAAATAATCAGAATCAGGTGTTCCAATCACTTCCATGGCACAGATATATAAAATCAAGCACCTAGGCATGCAGACTGTTTTTACAAACATTTGTGAAAGAATGGGTCGCTCTCAGGAGCTCATTGAAGTCCAGCGTGGAACTGTGATAGGATGCCACCTGTGCAACAAACCCAGTCGTAAAATTTCCTCGCTCCTAAATATTCCACAGTCAACTGTCAGCTGTATTATAAGAACGTGGAAGTGTTTGGGAACGACAGCAACTCAGCCACGAAGTGGTAGGCCACGTAAACTGATGGAGCGGGGTCAGCGGATGCTGAGGCGCATAGTGCGAAGAGGTCACTCACCAACTTTCTGCAGAGTCAATCACTACAGACCTCCAAACTTCATGTGGCCTTCAGATTAGCTCAAGAACAGTGCGCAGAGAGCTTCATGGAATGGGTTTCCATGGCCGTGCAGCTGCATCCAAGCCATACATCACCAAGTGCAATGCAAAGCGTCGGATGCAGTGGTGTAAAGCACGCCGCCACTGGACTCTAGAGCAGTGGAGATGCGTTCTCTGGAGTGATGAATCGTGCTTCTCCACCTGGCAATCTGATACACGAGTCTGCGTTTGGCGGTTGCCAGGAGAACGGTACTTGTCTGACAGCATTGTGCCAAGTGTAAAGTTTGGTGGAGGAGGGGGGATTATGGTGTGGGGATGTTTTTCAGGAGCTGGGCTTGGCCCCTTAGTTCCAGTGAAAGGAACTATGAATGCTTCAGCATACCAAGACATTTTGGACAATTTCATGCTCCCAACTTTGTGATAACAGTTTGGAGCTGGCCCCTTCCTCTTCCAACATGACTGTGCACCAGTGCACAAAGCAAGGTCCATAAAGACATGGATGACAGAGTCTGGTGTGGATGAACTTGACTGGCCTGCACAGAGTCCTGACCTCAACCCGATAGAACACCTTTGGGATGAATTAGAGCGGAGACTGAGAGCCAGGCCTTCTCGTCCAACATCAGTGTGTGACCTCACAAATGTGCTTCTGGAAGAATGGTCAAAAATTCCCATAAACACACTCCTAAACCTTGTGCACAGCCTTCCCAGAAGAGTTGAAGATGTTATAGCTGCAAAGGGTGGACCGACGTCATATTGAACGCTATGGATTAGGAATGGGATGTCACTTAAGTTCATATGTGAGTCAAGGCAGGTGAGCGAATACTTTTGGCAATATAGTGTATATGTAGTTTCTCCATTGAGAGGGAATGTCTGGAATTTCTCAGACAAACCTCTTAAGTGTTGCCATGGTCATCATGATTTCCCAGATGCAAATCATCATGTAATGTTGATCAAAAGATTAAAAGTGCTGCTCTGTTTGATGTACAGGTGATAGTATGCACAATTTCTCACTGGCGTTTTACCTGATTTGCTACCTGCGTCATGTAAATTCTATATACTGCACATATATATATATATATGCATTGTGGGTTCCATGCATACAAAAGGAGAGGGAGAATGGAGCCATAAGCTCAAGGGAAAGCAGGAAAGGAGCTATACCCACACAGGAGAGGAGGAATGGAGCTATACACACAAGGAAGAGGGGGATGGAGCTATACACACAAGGAAGAGGAGGATGGAGCTATACAAAAACAAGGAAGAGGGGATAGAGCTATACACACAAGGAAGAGGGGGATGGAGCTATACACACAAGGAAGAGGGGGTGGAGCTATACAAAAACAAGGAAGAGGGGATCGAGATATACACATAAGGAAGAGGGGATCGAGATATACACATAAGGAAGAGGGGGATGGAGATATACACACAAGGAAGAGGGGATAGAGCTATACACACAAGGAAGAGGGGGATGGAGCTATACACACAAGGAAGAGGGGGGTGGAGCTATACAAAAACAAGGAAGAGGGGATAGAGCTATACACACAAGGAAGAGGGGGATGGAGCTATACACACAAGGAAGAGGGGGATGGAGCTATACAAAAACAAGGAAGAGGGGATGGAGATATACACACAAGGAAGAGGGGGATGGAGCTATACACACAAGGAAGAGGGGGGTGGAGCTATACAAAAACAAGGAAGAGGGGATAGAGCTATACACACAAGGAAGAGGGGGATGGAGCTATACACACAAGGAAGAGGGGGATGGAGCTATACAAAAACAAGGAAGAGAGGATGGAGATATACACACAAGGAAGAGGGGGATGGAGCTATACACACAAGGAAGAGGGGGGTGGAGCTATACAAAAACAAGGAAGAGGGGATAGAGCTATACACACAAGGAAGAGGGGGATGGAGCTATACACACAAGGAAGAGGGGGATGGAGCTATACAAAAACAAGGAAGAGGGGATGGAGATATACACACAAGGAAGAGGGGGATGGAGATACACACAAGGAAGAGGGGATAGAGCTATACACACAAGGAAGAGGGGATCGAGATATACACATAAGGAAGAGGGGATCGAGATATACACATAAGGAAGAGGGGGATGGAGATATACACACAAGGAAGAGGGGATAGAGCTATACACACAAGGAAGAGGGGATCAAGATATACACATAAGGAAGAGGGGGATGGAGCTATACACACAAGGAATAGGGGGAATGGAGCCATACACACAAGGGAGTGTGGGAATGGAGCTATTCATAAAAGGAAGAGGGGGAATGGAGCCATACACACAAGGGAGTCGGGGAATGGAGCCATACACACAAGGGAGTGGGGAAATGGGGCCATACACACAAGGGAGAGAGGGAATTTAGCTCTACACACAAGGGACTAGGTGAATGGAGCTATATACACAAAGGAGTATGGACATATGCACAAGGGAGTGGGGGATAGAGCTCTACACACACAAACACACAAATGAGAGGGGGAATGGTGCCATACACACAAGGGAGTGGGAGAATTAATTGAGCCATACAGACAAGGGAGAGGGGAAATCAAGCCACACAAACACAGGGGAGTTTGGGAATTGAGCCTTACCAACAAGGGTTGGAGTATGGAGCCATACACATGGGAGAGGGGAATTGGAGCCATACAGACAAGGGAGAGGGGATGAAGTCATATATACAGGGGGAAATCATCTGAAATTTTCAGATAAATACATTTGTATGAAATGCATCAGTCTAGTGTCTTAATACAGGTAATTAATTTTAGGCGGTAACTGTATCTGACTTGAGATAATAACATTTGTAATAGTGTTCATTAAATTAATAGTAACTATTTCACTTTCTCTTGGAGGGGTTCAGCATTTACATCCAAAAATAGTATTTTAAATAAGTGTCATATTTTTTGATGAGCAGCCATTATATATTTAAAAATAAATCGTACAAAAGCAATAAAAAAATAGATAAAAGCGCATCTTAAAAAAAATGCACAAATATTTCTAGAATTTATTCGCACGTATCTCCTTATAAATAAAACTCAATGATCTTTTTCTTTCTGAAAACCCTCAGTCTGCCAGTTGATAGATGAAACCCATTATTGACCGCATGCCGTTCATTAAATTAGTTCTCTATATTAGTGTTTAGACGCCACGGGGGGGGGGGGGGGCGGGGGGATATAATAAAAGGTACCTGTGCGCTACATTACAATGGTACCTTTTACATTTAACTGATCAATGAAAAGCAAGTCAGCAAGCCGGTCCCTGTAGTGGAAACAAATGTAAGAGTTTATATCTCATTAAACAATTTCTTGATGTTTCCCAAAAGGTATTGTGCTAAACACTTGTTAATCCCATAGCTCTGACAAGCGAGGTCTGCGGAATTAGGCCAACCACTGCTACAAATAGCTGGTGCACATGAAACAGTAATCATTGCTTTCCAGTCTATTATTAGATTAACTTCATAGGGATTGCTTTTTTTTCTCTCCTGTGAGTTGATGCATAAATGACATGTCTTACCCTCCAATAAATACACCGGCAGAGTGGCTGTGACATGATGTTCGAACCCCCGAGTCCCGTGACAGATTATTTTTGATTGCTGCAGAAGTTCGCAGCAGCTTGGAGCCATTAGAATTTAAAGTCATCATTGAGATTTTACAATATACCTGCTATACGGACTCCGGCAAGAAACCAGCTCTGCCTGGCGTCGGCAAGACAATTGAAGATCCGGCCATTAAGTAGAAGATGGCTTATTGCTATATGAAAAAAGAAAAGATAAATCTGCACGTCAAAAGGGAGACGGGAGAACATTATATACTGGATTTATATATTTATTTAATTGTGCATAATGCTTAAAATTATAAGTTGATAGCAATAAGTACGGGAGTAGTATGGTAACCGAAGGATGCTATAGGCTTGGGCAGGGGAAAAAGATAAACATAAGAAAAAAATGTCTGGACACAAGTTCATATTGTGTTAAGACAAATTTATTGTAAACCTAAGAGACCATATGAAAATGTAGAAGACGAGTGAACTTTATTTAGGAGCCAGGCAAAGATTTCTACAAAGCTTTGTGCAGAAGAAACCATAAACCTCATCGATCTACACACGCACGGCCAACTCTCGCCTCCAAGACTTCTCAAGGGCAGCACCAGTCCTGTGGAATGACCTGCCACACCCTATCAAACTCTCCCCTGACCTTCAGGCCTTCAAGAAATCCCTCAAAACCCACCTCTTCAGATTAGCGTACCGCATCACTGATGCAACTCATCCCTCTGCTCACCTACTCACACATGATTGAAGCTGCTCCTATGGCCCCACCATTCCCAAACCACTGGCACTAATTATCCTGTTATCTAGTGCAATTCCTCTTGTCTTCCTCAACCCCAATCCCTCTAGACTGTAAGCTCTTATGAGCAGGGCCCTCTACACCTCTTGTTTCCATCTTATGTCCGTTTATATGTATTTCATTCCCTTTGGTTATTGTAAAGCGCTGCAGAAACTGTTGGCGCTATATAAATGATGACAATAATAATAGAGGTAGAAGGTAGATAGGTTCAGGGAGTCCATATATCAGCTGGGGAATGTAGATGTAACATCACTTGTCTACAACTGTAGAGACGCAAGTACGTATCTCGGTCAGAACATCAAGTGTCCTTGGGCAAGATATCTAATGATACATTCATGCCTTCCACACAATATCGGCTGCGTAATGGCAACGTCTCTGCTCTACAACTATGGAGAAGCAGGTTTGAATCAACATAAGGACACTTCACCAACATGTCTCTACAACCACGAAGAAGCAGGTTCAACCTCACCTCCACCATGTTTCCTCTCAACAACCATGAAGAAGCAGGTTCAACCTCACCACCACAACCATGACTCTTCTCTACAACCATGGAAAAGCAGGTTCAACCTCAACACCACCATATTCTCTTGGCGAAGCAAGTTCAATCTCACCACCACCATGTCTCCACTCTACAACCATGGAAAGCAGATTCAGATCCTGGTCAGAACACCTCACCATTGAGTGTCCTTGGCCAAGACTCCTAACAATATGTATGCATTTACCTCAAAATGTATATCGTTTATGGACTGTGAGATCACTTGGAGACAGGGTCTTCCATATAACCAAGCCAGGTGCCTTAATATTCTTCACTTGTACCTGGATGCTGGTTCCATAAACCATAGTTTTGATACCACCTGTGCCATAGTACTGGTTTGAGTTACCTAATGCTAGCGCATGGTCTGGGGAGCCTACTATGCTGTTGGTTACCATTTACTGTAACTCATTGCAATTTATTTTACAGCACAGAATTGCGAGAGTTGAGGATTAAAGATTTCTGGTTTTAGTGGTTTGTTTAGGTAGAGGGGAGGGAGTAAGTGAACCACACTCCTCATCTATTCGAATCTTGCTCACTTTGGTAAAGTCAAATGCGACAGATTCTATTTTCTGCGATCCTCTCTTATAAAAAAATAAACTCAGCTAAATTTCCTTTAATTTCAATAGAATGGAAGAATCACCATAAAATAAAAGCTAACTTGCACATCCTTGGAGTATGTATATTTCTGTGAAAATATTTCCTTTCTGCTTCTCAAATATCGTTTTCAGCCCCAGAGGAACTTTGGATTAATTTTCATTTTTCGTCGACCACAGATGTATTCTCTCGGCATGTGGAATAAATCTAATCTACACCTGTAGTGTAACATGTTCCGTATGCTTTAATGCATTAACTAATACCAAAGCAGATTTTTAATGACTTCAAAGCAGACCCAAATTACATTCAGCCCGAAACTATTTTATTATTCGCAGTGTTTAACTTAGTCTGATTTGGATGCAATAACAAATGAGTGTATAGCAATGATATGCGCTAACATATGTTACAGGCACGCTGTATGCCTCACGTACGTGGTGGGATGTATAAACACGAGCCAGAACTCTAAACACCAATCATACTATGTATCACTTGATACCTCTTCAGATGTAGGGTTTGACATGGTCCTTGTCTTTATGGTTCCCTGCAGAGCGCAGTTTAGAACACACTAGAAGACAGGAGTCAGTGGAAGAGATACTCAATTCTCCCTCCTTTCTTTTTGCATAGCTTTTTATTTCTTTCATTATTTATAATTTATTTGATGAGTCTTTTAACTTATGTCATTAAACCTCTGCCCAGCTACATAGGTCCAGCCCTAGCAAGTCTCAAACGAGTCAATGTGACGAACAGCAAATGCAAACTAGATTCTTGTAAAAACATACGAATCACTGATATAATGTTTAAAGAGACACTCCTGAGCGCTTTAGCTTTCTAAAATGGTCAGGCTTTGTGGAGTGCCCCTCCCTTCAGTACCGTTTTGGAGACAACGCTGTGCAAAGTGGATTAGTTTCCTACGCCCACAGACCTGTCACCAGGCAGCCGGGATTTAGAATTTCCTGGCTACCGGTCACCAAATCGATCACTGATGACGTCAGCATGCTCAGCGTGCTGACATCATCCTGTCACCAACCACTCGCAGTAGCAAGGTTTCTGTGATATAGAAACCAATGGATTGGTTTTGGGGCTGCAGCAATCTATTGTTCTGCGCATGCGCGATGGAAAAATTACGCAAGTTCCAAGCAATGCGCAACTTGAAATGGCATTAGAGAGCTCATGGGAGTTGAAGATTTCAGAAGCCCTGAGCTGGTGGTATGGAGCAGCATGCGCCAAGAATAAAATTTAAAAAAATAAGCAGGTGTTGCCAGCAACCTCTTCCTAATTACTGAAGGACAATAAAGAGGGGGGTTTATTAGAGCACCCCTTTAATATGTGGGTAACAGCTTCTTGATTTCGGAGGAAATGTGACTGCCATTCAGGGTAAATCAATTTTTTATACCTATTTGTGACAATCACCAACAATGCTGCTGAAAATCAGTGCACCAGCAATTGCAAATCCTGTCGCAACCCTAATCAATGAATCACTGGCAACTGGATACATACCCAAACTCTGGAAGACTGCAAGAGTGGTATCTATCCATAAAAGTGGTGACAGTACTTTGGTATCCAACTACCGTCCGATATCATTGCTCCCTGTAATGTCAAAAGTAGAAAAGTGGATCAAGATAACAAACTTTTTCTAAATGCTGACAAAACTGTAACAATGCTCTTTGGAACAGCACCTAAACTACATAAATTGCAAAATCCCCATCTATGTGTTGGGACAAAATCAAATGGCACGTTGACGACAGTCACTTCTCTCAAATATCTAGGTATGTGGTTGGACCCTAATCTATCCATTGTCCCGCACATCGAGAAACTCTCATATAAAATTTACCCCAAACTAGGTGCCCTGTACAGAAACAAATCCTGCCTGAGCCCCGCGGTAAGAAAGACAATTGTACAACAAATGCTTATGCCAGCCATTAAATACGGAGATGTAGTGTATGCAGCGGCCCCGCAAACGCACCTTCAGAAACTTACTACATTGTATAACTCATTCTGCCGCTTTGTGCTACAATGTAACTACATGACCCACCATTGTGACATGATAAAAGAGCTAAATTGGCGCTCGCTGGAGTCTAAACGCACCCTTCACCTTTCCAACCTGGTGTTTAAGAGCTTTTCTGGGAAGCACCCACCCTACCTGAATAGACTGCTTCCCCCAGCAGTTCCCTCATCCTATAACCTCCGATCCAGAAGCAGCACCTTACTTGCAATACCACAATACAAAAAGACAGTGGCTCGGTCCTCATTTTCCTACAGAGCACCACAGTTATGGCACCACAGTTATGGAATAACCTCCCAGATGCCATCAAATCTTCCACCAGTCTTAAGTCACTCAAGAGCTCCCTATTAACATACCTCAATGCGGAATGCACCTGTCAGTTTTTAGAGTTTATGATCGTCTTGAAATGTTTTTTTGACAACAACTACAGCAAAGTCCTTTATAAGATGTCAATTATTTGCCATTTCCTGCATAGTACTACTTACCCCGTACTGCACATTTTGAAAGATAAGAGAATACTAGGTAGAATTTAATGTATCAGTTTGTGTTTTATATAAAAAAAGAAATCAAACCCACCCCCCAAAAAAATAAACCCCCCCCCAAAACAACTGACTTCATCTTCTTAATAATATTCGGAAGATAAAAAGGAAGCTCTTAGTTCTGAAAACTGTCTTTTAGTTGGTGTTACGTTTCAAAGCCTGGACAGTAAAAAATTGTTACACTTTTGCTGAATTATATAAGTTTATCCAATTTCTATTTAACTTCACTTTCTCTGATCCAACAGTTACACTTGAAGAAGAGCAATTGCTTATTGAAATTATGTAATAAAAAAAGTAATTTAGAAAACTCACATTTTTTTATTATTTTACATCTATTATTTTTAAAATTACTTTTATATTAAAATGGTCATAAAATCCGAGCTCATTGTCAGACAATGCGTCTTTGGATAATTTCTACCCTTGTGTTCCATATTTTGCTTGAATAATAAAATCATAAATTGGAAACTAGAATTAATTGAAAAAGCTTAAATTGAATGTTTTTTTATGTTTTGTTTATAATTTAAAAGTGTCAATTTTTCCCCAAAGAGGCAAAACAATATTATGGTCTTTGTCATTTTACTGATCTTGACATTAATGAAGAGCAAAATCATTTTTATAGATAAAAATGCAATATTAAATGCGTTTTGTATCTGCATATTTTCCTGGTTGTAAAACTTGATATCTTAACCTATTGGGTATCTGTATTGCCAACATTTCCATCATCAGCAAGTTTTAACATTATTTTTTTAAATAAAATTTGAGCAATTAAAATGTTTGTTAAATGTGTTATTAAAAACAATTAAAAATCAAATTTTCATCAGACAAATTCGTCACGAGGTCGAGAACCTCGTGAAATTTTACTATTGTTTTTTTAAATATCTACTTTGAGCAATAAAATGTTTTTATACTATAATATGACAAAAAATGTCTAAGCCTAGACCACACTTGCATTTCCAACCCAACCATGGACTCAGTTTAGTAATGGCTGAAATAAGGTCCTTTCTCGACCAATATTTTTTGGGTTCGGAAGTTTCAAATGCGAATTTACCAGCATTTCGATTCTCCAAAAAAAAACGGATTGAATATTGACGCTCACGGCTATACTTTTCAATGGAAAAGTCAGCTATTTTGATTCTAATCGAACTTCTTAGTATGACGATTTCTAAAACAAAGATTTAAATTCTAAAATGTGTTGATAAATGGGGTTTTTTCAGGAAGGGAAATAGAGGGAATAAGACCGAAATCTTTATTTTACAGTTCAGTTATTTCTATTAGTCACATTTAAAGTCACAAATCTGTGTGATGCTGCCCGTAAATAAGCTTTTTCAGGGGGGTTCATTGGCCAGTTGTTTATCAGACCAGTGGCAATTTTCGAATATTGGCTTCTGCCAAATTCTATCAACTGAATCAGCTGATATTTTGAAAAAATATATTTATTATTTATTTATTTATTTATAAAGTAGTATTTTACCAGGAAGCATACATTGAGATTTCTCTCGTTTTCAAGTACGTCCTGGGTTCAAGAACATTGAATTGTTACAGTTGTTACAGAAATACAAAGTAATGAAATGCAAAATATTAAAAAACCACACATAACATACAGATTAACACAGAAAATATATATGTAATAAATCTACTCGCTAAGTTCCATGTTTACAGGGGCATTCTGTATATAGTCACTGTGTTACATGTTTACAGGGGCATTCTGTATATAGTCACTATGTTACATGTTTACAGGTGCATTCGGTATATAGTCACTATGTTACATGTTTACAGGTGCATTCGGTATATAGTCACTATGTTACATGTTTACAGGTGCATTCCGTATCGAGGTATGTTAATAGAGATCTCTTAAGTGACTTTAGACTGGGGGAAGATTTGATGGCGTCTGGGAGGTTATTCCATATTTGCGGTGCTCTGTAGGAAAATGAGGATCAAGCCACTTTCTTTTTGTATTGCGGTATTGCAAGTAAGGTGCTGGTCCTGGATCGGAGGTTAAAGGATGAGAGAACTACCGGGGGAAGCAGCCTATTCAGGTAGGGTGGCAGCTTCCCAGAAAAGCTCTTAAACACCAGGTTGGAAAGGTGAAGGGTGCATCTGGATTCCAGCGACGGCCAGTTTAGCTCTTTTAACATGTCACAATGGTGGGTCGTGTAGTTACATTGTAGCACAAAGCGAGAGAATGAGTTATACAATGTAGTAAGTTTGTGAAGGTGTGTTTGCGGGGCAGCTGCATACACTACATCACCGTATTCAATGGCCGGCATAAACATTTGTTGTACAATCTGCTTTCTTACCGCGGGGCTCAGGCAGGTTTTGTTTCTGTATAGGGCACCTAGTTTAGGGTAAAATTTAGATGAGAGTCTTTTGATGTGGAGGCCAAAGGATAGATTTGTGGATATTGACCACAAGCAGTTAATATTTTTTTGCAAAAATGGCTGATAGACATGAACAGCGCAATATCAGGTAAGAAGTAAGCAGTACATATAGGAAAGATGAATGTCCCATAAAAAAAAGTGAAATTGCAAAAATTACCACCGATCTTTGCATACAAAACCCAAATGTTAGACATTTATTCAGAGAGAAAAAACAAAGTTTGGACTCTTTGCAATAACAAGCATTACGATACATTCTGTTAATAATATTTGATATTTAAATTGTGAAAGGCGCCTAATCCATAGCTGTGTATGCTCATGGGTCTCAGGCACAAAAAATATTTTTTTTTCCAAGAAAAAAAGGTAGTTCCTACTTCATCAATTGTAACTGATGGGGATTTTGCCTCAAATTGCAACCTGAGTTTTGACACCTCAATACAAATCTACTTGTAGGGGTATCTTTGGTAAGTACCTGTGTTTGCCGTAGTTGCAAACAACACCAGAAGTGCCATAGTTGAAATTGTAAAGCTTCTTGCTGATGATGGAAGCTTCTGCTGCTGTTATTTGAATTTCTTGAAAAGGCAAAGTCTGTTACAATTGCAACAACAATGATTTTCACCGTTGTTTGCAATGATGGCAAACACTGGCGCTTCCTGAATAACACCCTCAGATTTTTATTCCGTAGATTAAAATACCCTGAGAAAAACAGAAATTTTAGATTTTATACCTGGGTGCGGCAGAATAATAGGTAAATTTCTGAAAAAATATGTTGATGTTAGTCTAAGACCTCTATATTTTATTTTTAAAGGGTACATTGTAGACATGTGAGGAGGTAAAGAAAGAGGGGGTTTAAAGAGGCAGATATAGATGGAAAAATATGGGCTAAAAAATCATGTGCCTGCAAAACTTTGGACATTTCTGGAAATTTTCAGATCTCTCCAAAATTTCGGATTGATCCAAATCAGCAAATTCCGTAAATTCGGAAATCTGAAAATGTAGGATTTCAGAATTTGCCAAAACTAACCAAAATTCTGGACCGTACACACATCTAGTGCATCGCCTTAGTGATTTTCTAGCGTTTTCTGAATTGTGAAATGCGTTGGTGCTTTACAAGTAACAGTAACAAACATTAGTACATAAATATCCCTGACATTACTCAAGCATTTTAGACTCACCTTAGCCCATATCCTCTGGGCTCTGCTTGTTGTCTCTGTAAACAAAAGCAAGTAATTTAACTATAGGCAAGCATGATAAAGTAAATCAAATGAATTGATCTTTTCCGATAATGCGGATTGATTGCTTCTAATGACCAATTTGCTGGAATCTGTTTAGTAGACAGGTGGGAGTCTTCACTAAGACAGGGATTCGTAGCATGTTTATAGATAAAAGATAAACTAGGCTCAATATTGCCCTTGATTTAGTAGAATTATTGACACACATTTCCACTTATTGAACTTATTACAACCAGATGATAGTGAGTAACAGAGATGCCCTAAGTATTTTCCATTCTTTTTTAAAATTAATCTTGCATTATGTGGCAAAAATATTCGTCTGTTGCACATCAAATATACAGTCGTCATCTTTTTACAGTTATTATGATGTAGCTTTGGTTTTAAGGGTTTTTCCTAAAGAAAACAGAAAAATTACTAACAGGGTTATTCAAAGAGCTAACGAATGGCTGCCGAAAGGTAACCGAACGCTGCAATTCAGCGTACGGTTACCTTTCCTGGCCATTCGGCTATTCAGAGAGCAGGCAGGTCGCCAAATCCTGGTGAATTGCCTGCACATACGGTGCCTGTTCGGTGCCTGTTCGAGGCCAGTGAAATCCCCATGAAAAAGCAATGCTTCGGCTATTCAGAGAACACAAACCAGCAGTGAAAGGTTCCCAAAATGCCCTGTCATTCGATGGTTTTATTCGTCAGGTTTATTCAGGAGAATCCCATAGGCTTCAATGTTAAAAATATTCCCGTTTTAATTCAATATCTAATAAACCGTTCATTATAAAATTCTGCAGTAAAGAGTCTCTTTATTTATAGATTTTTTAGGATATTTTAAGCATTTTTCGGGATTTAGTTTTTAACTTTACTTCTTTTTTCTGTAACAGCCCTTTTTGTTATCATTCATTGGATCTTATATGTAAATTTCAGACATTTTCATTCAGTAGTTTCTTTGCAAACAGCGTTTCACTTTTCAAACATTCAAGCAAACTGTTTTTTTAATTTATTCACTGCATTCGTCTGCTGTGTCGCTTTTTCCGGCGGCTGCGCTGCGTGTGATCGGCTCCTGCTCGGGTTTTTCCGGCGTTTTCGGCGGGTTAATCCAGATGTTTTTGCGGGTTTCGGTGTGCGTTCGCCCTCGTTTTGCGGTGAGTTTTCGGCGGGTTTGTGGTGACTTTTCCCTGCAGTTCGGCGGCCCTGTGGTGCTTGCTGAATACACCGCAGGGTCGCCGAAATGGGAACGCCAAATCGCACCGAATTTAAGAGAACAAAAAGTCACCGAACGTGCAGTGACTTTTCGATTCTCTTTGAATAACCCTGATAGTAACTGAAGAAAATGGTATAAAAAAGAGGAGTGGTTGCCCTTTTTGATGGTTATGTTAGTGTTGTCTCCTGAATAAAACTGATGTCCATGGAGGTTACATGACTTAATGGTGGTATCATACAGTCATGCATGATCATATGGTCTTCTTCAGTGCATCACATCACAGTGTTGATATCAGACTCATACATCATCACGCAAATTGGAATTTTCCAATCTGTTTTTTTTATACCTGCTGCTGGTTGACCAGAAGTGACTCCAGGGTTGACTCAATATACTAAAAAATATACACTGCTCGCAAAAGAAAAATTCACCACCTACCGTACAATTCGGCCATTTCTTACCGCTGTCGCCACAAAACAACTCATACACGCCCTGGTAATCTCCCGACTCGACTATTGCAATAATCTCTTATCTGGCCTCCCTCTGTCCCGCCTCTCCCCCCTACAATCCATCCTGAACGCCTCCGCCAGGCTAATTCACCTCACCCGCCGCTCTGTCTCTGCCGCTCCCTCTGCGAGTCCCTTCACTGGCTCCCCATCCACTGCAGAATTAAGTTCAAAATCCTTATCCTTACCTACAAAACCCTCACTAACTCAGCGCCCCACTACCTGTCCTCACTAATCACCAAATACACCCCAGCCCGCTCCCTAAGGTCAAACAGTGACCTGCGCCTAGCTTCTCCCCGCATCACCTCTTCCCATGATAGACTGCAGGATTTCTCACGCGCAGCCCCCACTCTCTGGAACGCTCTCCCTCGTACTGTCAGACTTTCCCCTAACTTCTCTTACTTCAAACGCTCCCTTAAAACATTCCTATTTAGGGAAGCCTACCACCCAACTCACTGACACAACCATCAATCACTCTCACCTTACAGTCCTCTCCTCCTGTTTCCAACCCCAACCCTCCCAGATTGTGAGTTCCTACGGGAATAGGGCCCTTATCTCCTCCTGTACTGTTTGTCAAATGTTGTTCAATGTATTGTAACCCTGTCTATACTGTGCTTATTGTACAGCGCTGCGGAATATGCTGGCGCTTTATAAATAAAGAATAATAAGAATAATAAGAATACAAACCTGTTATGATCTGGGGTTGCTTTAGTTGGTCAGGTCTAGGTTCAGCAACATTATGTGCCCAAAAATGAGGTCATGTGACTCCCTGAATATACTGAATGAGCAGGTTTTTTCTCCCCTGGTGGCACAGCGGGCATATTCCAAGATGGCAATGCCAGGATTCATCTCGCTCAAATTGTGCAAGAGTGGTTCAGGGAGCATGAGACATCATTTTCACACATTAATTGGCCACCGCACAGTCCAGACCTTAACCCCATTGAGGATCTTTGGGATAATGTGAAGGAGAAGACTTTACGCTGCGCTGTGACTCTCCCATCATCAATAAAAGCTCCTGGCCACAAATGAATGCAACTCTGGATGGAAATTAATGTTGTGACATTGCATGAGCTTATCGAACTGATGCCACAGCAAATAGGTGCCGTAATGAAAGCGATAGGCGTCCAACCAAATATTAGATTGTGTGACCTTTTTTTGGCCAGGCAGTGTATATATTTTATTCAAACCCACCGCAAACTCTTTGCTTGTTATCGCAGCCCATCTGTACTCATTGATTTGTTCCCAGTGTGCACTTTATCCTCACTCTTTCCAAAGCCCTTCCTAACATTTTCTTGGTTCTTTCCCCTTCCCGCACTGCTAACCTGCCTTGATTAGTCTTCATTCTAATGTTTCATGCACTCATACTGACCTTTGCCTCTTGATCCATCAACTGTTGACGTGCACCATTTTCATCTTCTCCAGGGAATACTGTGATGAGAATGGTAGCACCAGAATCAGACCAACCAATACTCCTGGACTAGTTTCCATAAAGTCTATTGCCACTATTCCCTGGTGTAAGTTAAAACGGGGATGCTAATGGAGAAAACCTGCGCCTGCATATTCCGGGGCAGGTGCTGATTCAGCAGCCTGCCCTGGAATGCAGCGGTATCCTCCCGGATACTCAAGGCAGTGCCGCCTCCAGTATCACTTCCTGAAGTACATAGGACTCCATGGAGGCTTGTTCTGCCGGGCCACGTGACCTGCAAGATTTCTCTCTTGCGAGATCGTGCAGGGTCGCGGATTGATTTGCGGAGGGAGGCTGGGGACTATTAGTTCCTAGTCTCACTCTTCTCCCGGCAGTTCGAAGTGGTGGATCAGGCAGCTGTTTGTGCCGTTGGATGAGAGATGAATATCTGATTTTTTGGGAGGTTTCAGTTGGTGATAACTGATTCCACAGAAGCGGAATGAGTTAGCACCAGCTTAGAGCTGTGGCTAACATTTTATTTACCGCAGCGGTGCCGTAATTAACGCTAGGACTTAGTAATACCTTATTTGTCCTAATGCTAATTACTGATTGGGCTTCCTATGTTAAGTATAGGGAGCGCAAAGTATAGTAAGCTTGCGTTAGAAACTCAATCACTGATGCGCTAATGGATTTTTTAACCCGTTAGTGTTTGTGATATAATATGTGGGGCAAGTGTTAGTCACTTAAGGCTAGGGTCAGAGTGGGGCAGTCGGAACGCGCGTGCAGGCGCACTAAATCACGGCGGCAGTAGCAGCACATAACGGCCAATGACGGCCAATATACGCAGTACGTGCGTACAAAAGTGCGCCGACACCACGCAACCAGCAAATGAACGCATTTTTATCAGAACGTGAAACCGCTGCTACTGACGTACAAAGTGCGCTGCGGCCGCATAGCAGCGTGTGTGCGTGATTAGGAGATGTCAGATGCTGCTAGTGTGCGGCCAACATAACGTTCGAACAGCCGGATTTCCCTAGACTTCTTTTTACCCCACCGTCATGAAATACGTCCAGAATTGCGCATCGTCTGACCACTTAAGCGTATTCCGTGAAAAAATGCGTGCGCACGCATCGACGTACATTTTGACGGTGGCTGCAGAAAATGCGCTCATCTGTCCCTAGCCTAACCTAGCGCTAACGCTCACGTATCGGAGTGCTAGCGCCAACGTGAAGGATGTAATAGGGCTCAATGTGTGGTTGGTTACTAATCTGCTTTACAATTTTCAAATGACTTGATATCTATTGGGGTGTCATGACACTATTTTTGAGTGGACTTGTTTGTTTTGTTTGTTTGCAAAGTATTTTACCAGGAAGGATACATTGAGATTTCTCTCCTTTTCAAGTATGTCCTGGGTTAACTGGAACAGTCGATAAAATGATACTAAATAACAAGTAATCCCAAAAATATTGAAATACAATCTTCAGTAGATAAAAACATCTTACTGTCTTCAATGGCGAATTTATGAAATGATTAGTGAAGACCATGCCTTTATCATGGCTGGTCAAAACTGAACGTGGTCTTTGGATTTTGAGTCTGCAGCTCATGAGTGATGGACTACAACGTCTGTCATCCATGTAGGCAGCGGTATTTGAAATCCAACTTCAGAAATTGCCCCAAAAGCCCTCTAGACTAATTGTGGTTAACCACATCTTCGCTGTAGGAGACATCAATTACCTCTCTAGAATGTGACATCTTGAGCACCAGGGTTGCCGTATCCCGCTAATTTAGAGCCAGATGTTCGCTGCACAAAAATGGGAAGCGGAGGAATGTTCCGTAGCAATTTGTGACGGTAGACAAATTATTTCTCTCTCAGATGTTTTCTCTTTATAACAGAAAAAGATGCCTTTAGGCGCCACATTACACACCACCGCTTGCTTAAAAACTGGAAAATGCAATATATTTATATAACAGGTTGGGCGGGATTGGGCTCTCCAAACCATTACATTTTAAATGCAAAAATGGAAAGCTTTGCTTCACGCGCATTACACAGGACTACTGTTTGATTTTATTCTGTTGATTTTTCACACGCTGGTGTTTGTTTGCTACAATGTAACTGACATATCAGTCTGACAAGTCAACAAGTTGACGAAATCTCCACTTTGCATTTGCGGGAAGTCAAGGAATAGGAGTTCTAATATGCCTAGTTCCGAATGTTTTAGGGATTTTAATTGAAATTCGTGTGTGGGCTTGTACCATCCAGAATTACATGTCATGCTCTGATATTATGGTCAACCTGTCTTCAAGTACATATTAAATATTAACCCTTTCACTATCGAAGATGTGTGTTGCGTTGAAATACAATGAAAATTAGCAGATAATACCCCATTTGCATGCTTTATGCATGATTAGTTATCTCCCTGGGAAGAAAAATGATTCCCTGTAAGATCTAACTCTGTGAGATCACCCTATATTACTGTGAAGAAGCTAAAAGGAGCAGCCCCTGCCCTCACTGTAACAAAATGCACAACAAACTTTACTGCTGCATTACAACAGCCAGGGAGAGAACAGAATACATGGAGAGCTCTGGGGTCACTCACTACTGTATAAGGGATACGATTCAGGGGGTTATAATGATTGAAAATCCCTGTACAGTACAGATACAAGGTGTTGCTGTAATTGCCATACACAGGCATTATGCAGCACATACAGATACAAGGTGTTGCTGTAATTTCCATACACAGGCATTATGCAGCACATACAGATACAAGGTGTTGCTGTAATTTCCATACACAGGCATTATGCAGCACATACAGATACAAGGTGTTGCTGTAATTGCCATACACAGGCATTATGCAGCACATACAGATACAAGGTGTTGCTGTAATTACCATACACAGGCATTATGCAGCACATACAGATACAAGGTGTTGCTGTAATTTCCATACACAGGCATTATGCCACATACAGATATTGGTATTTTTTGGAAGCTGCATTGCTAATAATCTCATTATGATCAAGACAAGGAATGCCATCTAGGGTTTAGAACCTTTCATCTCAGTGGTATTTCTGTATAGGATAAAGCAATACATGAAAAAAATAAAAATGACCGATTTTACTTTATTTTAATCTTCAGCTATCTCATAATAACTTTATTCCCCATCAATTTATGTGTCATCTATGCATCCCATGTTCTAACTAACTCTTCTGATAATGTTTTTACTACAAACCATGCTTGATAGTGAAAGTGTCAATTCGTATAGTGTAGAATCGCTCCATGTAAACCATCGACATTCAAGCACCTATAGTATCCTCTGACAACATAGACAGTTCAACATTCAATACCCCAGCTTCCACTTGTTCACTGATGTCCTCCTTCTTACGTGTTACCTTTCCATCCCAATAACCCAACTTCATCCTTCTGGCGAACAGCCCCCAATATGATCTTCTGCCAATGTATAGGAGAAAACGTCAACGTGTCATCGATAAAACATTTTGGAGAGATTTTCTTTATATATTTCCAGCATTCACATGAATGTTTTTGTGAACACCATGTATAGCCTTGGTGAAGAACCACATGGACCTATATAGATCGAAGTGCCTAACACGCTGGTAGCATAATGCTGCAAGTTGGTATCTGACGAAAGATTGAATAGGTTCAATAAAAGCCAATCAATCTACTAGGTTAGAATTGACATGCACGGTTATTCAGAGAGAGCCGATCTGGCCCCGAAATGTCACCGAACAGTGAATTTCCCCGTACGGTGACATTTCCTGGCCATTCAGCTATTCAGAGAGCAGGCAGTTCGCCAAGTTTCGGCGAATTGCCTGCAAGTACGGTGCCTGTTCGAAGGCAGTGAAATCCCCCATAGAGAAGCAATGGTTGATCTATTCAGAGACACCGAGCAGGAATGAAAAGTTGTCGAAATTCCCTGCTGTTCGGTGTTTTCATTCAGCAGGTTTATTTAGGTGAACCCCATAGTCTTCAATGTTAAAAATAATCACATTTTTATCCGCTAGCTAATAAACCGTTTATTATTTTAATCTGCCGTAAAAAGTTTCTTTATTTACAGATTTATTTAGGATCTTTCAGGCATTTTTCTGGATTTTTTCTTCAAATTTTTTTTCTCTTTTTCTTAAAAGCATTTTTTTTTCTCTGTAACAGTCCTTTTAATTATCATTCATAGGATCTTATATGTAAATTCCAGGCATTTTCGTTCAGTATTTTTTCTGCAAACAGCGTTTCAATTTTCACACTTTCAAATCTTTTTTTTTTTGTTTACGCCATTCGACAGCTTGTCAGCTTTTTCCGGCGTCTGGTCTGCGCTGTGTTCGATGACTCGTCGGCTTTTTCCAACGTGTTCGGCGTGTATTTTGTGGTGGTTCCGGTGGGTGTTCGGCGGTTTTTCGGCGGGTGTTCAGCTGGTTGTCAACAGGTTTTCGACAAGGGAACTTTGATTCCTCTGGCCTCCCTCTGTCCCGCCTCTCCCCCCTACAATCCATCCTGAACGCCTCCGCCAGGCTAATTCACCTCACCCGCCGCTCTGTCTCTGCCGCTCCCCTCTGCGAGTCCCTTCACTGGCTCCCCATCCACTGCAGAATTAAGTTCAAAATCCTTATCCTTACCTACAAAACCCTCACTAACTCAGCTCCCCACTACCTGTCCTCACTAATCACCAAATACACCCCAGCCCGCTCCCTAAGGTCAAACAGTGACCTGCTCCTAGCTTCTCCCCGCATCACCTCTTCCCATGATAGACTGCAGGATTTCTCACTCGCAGCCCCCACTCTCTGGAACGCTCTCCCTCGTACTGTCAGACTTTCCCCTAACTTCTCTTCCTTCAAACGCTCCCTTAAAACATTCCTATTTAGGGAAGCCTACCACCCAACTCACTGACACAACCATCAATCACTCTCACCTTACAGTCCTCTCCTCCTGTTTCCAACCCCAACCCTCCTAGATTGTGAGTTCCTACGGGAATAGGGCCCTCATCTCCTCCTGTACTGTTTGTCAAATGTTGTTCAATGTATTGTAACCCTGTCTATACTGTGCTTATTGTACAGCGCTGCGGAATATGTTGGCGCTTTATAAATAAAGAATAATAATAATAATAAATAATAATAATTCCTCGAAGTGCAGGGAGGCAGTGGCGTAGCATTGGGGGGGCCTCGGGGGCGGTCACCCCGGGCACAATTTTCTTAGGGGGCGCAAAATTTAAAAAGAAATTTGAACCACTAATATTTTGCAGCAGGGATCAGCAAGGTGTCCACCAGTTTTGCCACGCAGGCGGTGACCTAGTGTACAGAAGGGAGGACTAAGACAGAAAATTCTGGTCCTGTCCTGACTCCTCCTTAACGCTGACATGAGTCACGTGAAGCTGCGCAGCTTTATTTGAAGGAACACCCTATACCACGCTTGTCAGCCGCTCTTGAAGCCCCTTTACATCCCCCCCGCCGCTGGCAGCCCTGCAGCCGCTAAAGAGGAAGGAGGGAGGGAGGCACCTGCCCTGCAGTACATATAAAATCTGGTCATCACTAAGCCCCCTGGACAGCTCCCCCCCGGGCCACTAACAACTCCCCACAGGTAGGCGACACTGTGTGACGCCAGAGCGGCATGACCACGACACAGTGAAGTGGTACTGCGGGTACAGGGAGAGGATGACTGGAGGTTCGGGGCAGCATGTCCACTACACATTAAGGGGTTACTGACTGAGGATACTGGGACAGAGTGACTGGGGATACTTGGATAGAGAGAGAGAGTGACTGGGAGTACTGGGAGAAAGTGGGGGTACTTGGAGAGAGAAAGTGAAAGAGTGACTGGGGTACTGGGAGAGAGAGAGAGTGACTGGGGGTACTGGAAGGGAGTGACTGCGGGTACTGGAAGAGAGTGACTGGGGAGTACAGGGATGGAGTGAGTGACTGGGGGTACTGGGAGTGGCTGGAGTACTGGGAGAAAGTGGGGTACTGGGAGAGAAAAAGAGAGAGTGACTGGGGTACTGGGAGAGAGTGAGTGACTAGGGGTACTGGGAGAGTGTGAGTGACTGGGGGTACAGGGAGGGAGTGAGTGATTGGGGGCTACTGGGGGTACTGGGAGAAAGTGGGGTACTTGGAGAGAAAAAGAGAGAGAGGGTACTGGGGTACTGGGAGAATGAATGACTGGGGTACTGGGAGGGAGTGACTGGGGTACTGGGAGAGATAGAGAGTAACTGGGGTACTTGGAGAGAGAGACTGGGGGTCCTGAGAAAAAGTAGGGGTACTGAGAGTGACTGGGAGGGAGTGACTGGGGTACTTAGAGAGTGACTGGGGGTATTGGGATAAAGTGGGGGTACTGAAAAAGTGACTGGGGTACTGGGAGAGAGTGACTGGGGGTACATGGAGAGATAGGGACTGGGGTATTGGGAGAAAGTGGGGGTACTGAGAGTGACTGGGTATAGTGTGAGAGTGGAACTATGCTAGGGTATACTGGGACAGGGTGACTGGTAGCCGTGGCATAGCGTGGGGGGCATGTGTGTTTCATTTTTTTATTATATCAGTATTTTGTTAATATACAATACATGTGCTTGTGGGGTAAAGGGGGTCAATACTCTACTGGTAGAAGGGAATCATGGTGTGTTACCGTGTCCACAGGTTGGGGGCGCACAATTCTTGCCTTGCCCCGGGCGCTGACAACCCACGCTACACCACTGCAGGGAGGTGTGGGGAACGAGAGGGCACTGAAATGTCGGTGAAATTTTGGTGCTCTCTGAATAACCCCCATACACTGGCACTACAGATATTTCTGAACCACATTACCCATAATGCTCATTCAATCAGCCAAGACCACACTTCATTGCTTTACATTGTCAGACAGGTTTTCCGTGTTACCCAATTACTATTAAAAAGCAGAAACGTGGAGAAAAAAAACCCCATCTCAATTAAAGAATTAAATTTGCACCCGGCAAATCAAAGGCAGCTTGTCGCGTGTGCCTTTTTTTTTTTGACACAGCGTTTGGTATTTGCTATCGTATATAAACGCTGGGATTACCTGACTGATTGTTTTCTCTAAAAAGCCATAATGTAATCTCAAACCTAATACTCCAACAACCATCCACTAATTAAAACCGCAATTATATTTTTGCTCAAACAAAACGACTTAATAAACATTATCACAAACTGTTTACCCTTCCCAAAAAACAATTTATGCTCACTAATACAATTTCCCATTAAAACGACTGCCAGGTAAATTAAAAACTCTTGAAATAGTAAGTAAGATGGAAATTAATTCAACAGTTTAATCTAGAGCTAATAACAGTTGCAAGCTGAAAAAAAGATTGCTACAGTGGGGAGTTAATTAACAGCTTATTCCCTATTTGATAAAAGTAATCCACTCTAATTCCAGTTTAATTTTACCTCGATGTAATATAAAACCACAAGCTGCTCCTGGTGCTGGTAATTATTAGCTTTGTCCTGTGGCCGCACCGACTATAAAAGTCAGCAATGTTTGAGTAATAAGAACTGTTTGCTAAATGCTCAGAAATAAATATGCAGGGGAATATTTTCAAGCGAAGAAGCTGGGTAATCCGTGTCGTTATTGCTTTGTGACGTTACGGAGCACCGAGAAAGGTATGTTTTGGCTGTTCCAGTGAATTTCACTTTATTTCATTCCTATAAGGGCTATTGGCAAACCACCGGTATTTGCCGGTTTTGAAACTACTCACCGGCATTGCAGCACCGACAAATGCTGGCGTAACACCGGCCAACGCAACACCCGGCCAACGCAAGGTTTTCCTTTATGAGGCTCTGTGGCGCAATGGATAGCGCATTGGACTTCTAGAATATTGAAGCAATTCAAAGGTTGTGGGTTCGACTCCCACCTGAGTCAGCTTTAAGTAGTCAATGTAATAGAGCAGCAGGAAATGCTAGCAGAATGCTTGGTTGTGTAGGGAGAGGTATTAGCAGTAGGAAAAGGGAAGTGCTCATGCCACTGTACAGAGCACTGGTGAGACCTCACTTGGAGTACTGTGTGCAGTACTGGAGACCGTATCTCCAGAAGGATATAGACATCTTAGAGAGAGTTCAGAGAAGGGCTACTAAAATGGTGTACAGCTTGAAGGAGAAAAGTTACCAGGAAAGGCTTAATGATCTTAACATGTACAGCTTGGAAAAAAGACGAGGCAGAGGAGATATGATAGAAACATTTAAATACGTAAAGGGAATCCACAAGGTAGAGGAAGGGAGTATATTTAAAAGGAAACAAAGTAGCAAAACAAGAGGACATAGTCTTAGATTAGAGGGGCAAAGGTTTAACAGTAACATCAGGAAGCATTATTTTACTGAGAGGGTGGTGGATACATGGAACAGCCTTCCAGTTGAAGTGGTCGAGGCCAAAACAGTAATTGAATTTAAGCAAGCATGGGATAGGCATAAGGCTATCCTAAACAAAAGATAAATCCAGGTAAAGTATCCATGTAATTGGGCAAACTAGATGGGCCGAAAGGTTCTTATCTGCCGACATTTTTCTATGTTTCTAACACAAAATGAAAATACAAAGAGCAACCCGGAGAAGCTTTACCGGGAAGCTTCTCCTGTCTCTCTTTGGATTCTAGCTTTGTGAAATGCCAGCATTTGCCTGTTCTGCAATACCGATTTATTTTTTACCAGTATTGACAACATTGACAACATGGGCAAACACCAGTGCTTCGTGCATAACCTCTTCTGTTACCCTTAGGAGCGTTAATCAGTCTATTGGAAAATTCTTTAAGGCTGAATGGAAATAAAGTGTACAGTCTTATCTTCTTTACAGCATGGCTGCCATTCACCCTGCAGCTCTGTTTTAATCTTCTGGAACAACAACACAGAAACAATAGAGTTCAGAACATACCATAGAGTGCTAAACAGTAAAAGCTATAAACAGCGCCATCTACAGTCTAAACAGTATATAGCACATAAATCACACAAACAATAGTTGTTGCATTATAATACATGAGTACAGTATTCTAACACAGTCTTTTGCATTAAGGTCTACTGAAAATAAGTTTTCAATTTTTGGGACAGTGTTTTAAGACAGAGCTTGATTATTTTTCTTTAATCTTCGGGTAGTGCGTTGGTTTTATTTGTTTCTTAGGATGCTTTTTTACTTTTATGTTAACAGCTATGAAGACCAGACCAGCGGCCCTGTCTCACCTTTGCTGTTAAAATAAAGTCTGTATCTGTTAAGTTAATGGCTGGAGACATTATACATAACGGCTGGAGTTGCTATTCCAACCTCGTGACGATTTTGTCCCCTTGCCTTTTACTGGCAACCATGGAACAGGGTCCTAAGAGAAACTTCAGAAATGCCGGTTCCAGAGGAGAAGAACGAGTTGTCTTGGAATAGATTGTCCTTCTCCCAGGCAAGAATTAACGGCTCCTATACAAAGTATAGTCTTCATTTTTTTACAGTAAGGAGATGTAGTGACCGGGCAAGGTTAAAATAGCAAACCCAGCCATTACGATAATTGCTGGAGCCGTTATACATAATGACTCCAGCTTTTAATTTAATGGCAAGAGTGAAATAGGGTCCATTGTTGGGTCGCTGCCTGGCATTATGCTTTTTAGACAAGAGGGCAGTATTCCATGCCCAACAGTAATTTCTTTATTACTGTGGAACTCTGTGATTCGCTCATACACACTGCACATTACTGTGAGTTTTATTGCTGTGGAGCTCTGTGATACGCTGATACACACTGCACATTACTGTGAGCTTTATTGCTGTGTAGCTCTGTGATTCGCTCATACACACTGCACATTACTGTGAGTTTTATTGCTGTGTAGCTCTGTGATTCGCTCATACACACCATACATTACTGTGAGTATTTTATTACTGTGGAGCTCTGTGATACGCTCATACACAGTGCACATTACTGTGAGTTTTATTGCTGTGGAGCTCTGTGATACGCTCATACACACTGCACATTACTGTGAGTTTTATTGCTGTGGAGCTCTGTGATTCGCTCATACACACCATACATTACTGTGAGTTTTATTGCTGTGAAGCTCTGTGATACGCTCATACACACTGCACATTACTGTGAGTTTTATTGCTGTGGAGCTCTGTGATTCGCTCATACACACCATACATTACTGTGAGTTTCATTGCTGTGAAGCTCTGCGATTCGCTCATACACACTGCACATTACTGTGAATTTTATTGCTATGGAGCTCTGTGATTCACTCATACACGCTGCACATTACTGTGAATTTTATTGCTGTGGAGCTCTGTGATTCACTCATACACAGCGCATATTAATGTGAGCTTTATTCCAGTGAAGGTCTGTGAAATGCATGTCTGTGTTTCGGTGAGTGTGGTTGGGATGGCCAGCATTTCATTCTTGAACCCAGACAGCACAATGTCTTGGGTCGGCCCTGAGGAGAATTGAATATTTTTCGTAAAGAGGAGGATTAAGTGCAGTCGGTTCTGTAAATGGGAATGTCAGGGTGGTGTGTTTTTATAATAGCAGGAATTCTTAGTACACTATAGGTGTTATTTAAAGTCTGTCTGTGAACCAGGTGATGGCTGTTTTTGTCCATCCGTAAGTACGCCCAGTGCCAAGCAGGTTAGCGGGTGTAGGAATGTTTATTAAGCATTTCTTCTTCTCTCCGGTGCGATTAGATCAGTCTCCAGTTAGTGAAGATCCTTATGTTTGCCCCGAGTGTTTTCACCTCTTTCCCCCAGCACAGTATATCTGAATACATATCAATTACCCTCCTTAGTCTGTTTGCTCTCAACGTTTACTCTACCAGCTCTTTGCTCTTAGGAAGATGATGTCGGAATGAGCGTGTGCGCCATAATGACAGGTTTGGTTCAAGAGTAGAAATATAAAAGCTGTATTTTTCCCAGTGCATTAGATTAATAGCCGTCCTTGAATTATCTAATGCATATGATTATCCTCATCATGATATGTTAAGGAAGGATCAGAGATTTTGCCATCATGTTCCTGGAGCTCTAGGTGAGTTATCTAAATAAATTAACTTCCTTTTTTTCCATATGTCCACAATCCAGGCCTGGTTATTGAAGAAAGAAAATTCATATGCACACAGAATCCTTTGTAGCATATTGAATAAATGGAAGTAATGGAAGTACAATCAGTGAATTAACTCTACAAAATGATTGTATCAACTGTGCATATATATATATAGACTAACATGGCTTCTCTTTTCATATCTATCTATATGAATGTTAATTATTGCAGAAGCCACTTGCACATCACAGCAATTCGATGAATTGCATCCCAGAGCTCCTGTGCCACATTCCCTATATGCAGCAAGGAATTCTGGGTAGGATATGCAAATGAAAACCCTTGTATATATATATATTTACATACACATTCCACTTCCTCGAGCACTCGCTTTGAAGATTTTCTTGCCGCGGTGCCAAATCCCATGGATATGTAGAAGATAATGCACAAATGGGAGTACTCACGGTCTAGAACTAGTAAAACTTTCAAACTTTTATTGGCGATGCATTAAAATCTGACGTTTCGGCTCCCGAACGAGCCTTCTTCAAGGATTTCCTTGAAGAAGGCTCATTCGTGAGCCGAAACGTCGGATTTTAATGCATCGCCAATAAAAGTTTGAAAGTTTTACTAGTTCAAGACCGTGAGTGCTCCCATTTGTGCATTATCTTATATATATATATATATATGAAGCCATGTTATATATATATATATATATATGAAGCCATGTTAGCCCAGATGCCAAAATCACCAGAGTATAGCAGAGTGTGTGTTGATACCTTTTTATTGGACTAACATTAAATTTGAAAGACTTTCAAGACAATAACTCTCTTCTTCAGGTCTGGAAGCTATATATATATATATATATATAATTGGACTGGGCAGCCTTACATTTGTCGTCTGCATGGGTGCCACTCGATGCCTTTTCGGCCACAATTATAGAAGAAAAAAATAAAAGAGGACTTTTTTGTGGGCAATTTAATTACTAAATCAAACAACTATGGTCTCTAAAAAACCTCCTATAATGATCTTAAACACTGAATGTTGAAAACATGTAAGTATTTGATAGAAACAGCGCATGTTCTACTCTAGTGTCGCGCCCATGTTTAATACAATGATCCAAGAGATACATACATGCATACAGTATGTAAAACAAAAACAGATAATTAGATACATAGATTCCTGTAGATCAAATGATACAGAGATAGATGCCTGTGGATGGATATATACATGGATAGTTAAATAGATAGGTAGATAATTAGATATCGGCAGATAGACACCTGTAGAGAGATAAATAGATTGATAGATACCGGTAGAGGAAGAT
Organism: Leptobrachium leishanense; assembly: GCA_009667805.1. Lineage (NCBI taxonomy): Eukaryota > Metazoa > Chordata > Amphibia > Anura > Megophryidae > Leptobrachium > Leptobrachium leishanense. The sequence goes on from CM019071.1 coordinate 11,003,094, forward strand.
TGATATCTGTAGAGTGATAGATAGCTGTAGAAAGATAGATAGATACCTGAAGAGAGATAGGTAGATGATAAATACCTGTAGATAAATTAATATTCATTGAAAGATAGATAGATACCTCTAGCTAAATGGATATTCATAGATAGATAGATAGATACATGTAAATAAATGAATATTCATTGAAAGATAAATAGATACCTGTAAATAAATGGATATTCATTGAAAGATAGATAGATACCTGTAGCTAAATGGATATTCATAGATAGATAGATACATGTAGATAAATGGATATTCATTGAAAGATAGATACCTCTAGTTAAATGAATATTCATTGAAAGATAGATAGATACCTGTAGCTAAATGGATATTCATAGATAGATAGATACCTGTAGCTAAATGGATATTCATAGATAGATAGATAGATACCTGTAGATAAATGAATATGCATAGATAGATAGATAGATACCTGTAGATAAATGGATATTCATTGAAAGATAAATAGATACCTGTAGATAAATGGATATTCATTGAAAGATAGATAGATACCTGTAGATAAATGGATATTCATTGAAAGATAGATAGATACCTGTAGATAAATGGATATTCATTGAAAGATAGAGAGATACCTCTAACTAAATGGATATTCATAGATAGATACCTGTAGATAAATGGATATTCATTGAAAGATAAATAGATACCTGTAGATAAATGGATATTCATTGAAAGATAGAGAGATACCTCTAACTAAATGGAAATTCATAGATAAATAGATAGATACCTGTAGATAAATGGATATTCATTGAAAGATAGAGAGATACCTCTAGCTAAATGGATATTCATAGATAGATAGATACCTGTAGATAAATGGATATTCATAGATAGATAGATACCTCTAGCTAAATGGATATTCATAGTTAGATAGATACCTGTAGATAAATGGATATTCATAGTTAGATAGATACCTGTAGATAAATGGATATTCATTGAAAGATAGAGAGATACCTGTAGATAAATGGATATTCATTGAAAGATAAATAGATACCTGTAGATAAATGGATATTCATTGAAAGATAGATAGATACCTGTAGATAAATGGATATTCATAGATAGATAGATAGATACCTGTAGATACATAGGTAGAGATATAGGAAAATAGATATCTGTAGATAGATAGATAGATAGATAGATAGAAATCTGTAGGGCCCTAAGGGGAAAAATTTGCGTTCGCTAATTTACCCTTTGCGTCCCGGTTTCACCAGCAGATTACAGGGCAGGCTTTGATTCCAGCAGTTAGCCCTGTACTGGCCGCTAGGCTTACGGATGCTCGTGGCAGCGCTAAAGCGCCGTCCCGAGCATCCCCTTCCGTGGAGTCTATAGGACTCCATGGAGGCTTCTGCTGCCGGGTCACATGACCATCAGGATCTCGCCTCTCGTGAGATCCTCCAGATCGGCAGAGTGATCACGGAGGAAAACTGTGGACTTTTCCCCTCAGTCTCTCTCTGCTCACTCTGTACCACAATGGCTAGATAACCCAGAAATAACCCATGGATCCATGAACCAGTTTTTTTTTGTTCGACACAATCCTAACAGATGGCATTTAGTCCCTACATCATGGATATTAAAGACTACACGTACCACGCTTCTGTTATATTCTTCCATGTGGCCTCTTCTGGTTAAGGTGTTTATTTCGAATTGTATCTTTGCAGTCAGTACAGTGTGCGTCAGAATGTGTTGACTAGCTTGGTGATGCGATTTCCATGATACGACTAACAGTCTTGCTAACACTCATGCTTTATTTGTGTGTTTGTCGTGTCCTTTCAGCATTATGCTGTGGGATTGTGCCATCAGAGTTGCCGGTTAGTAGGACCAACTCTTTCGAATATACCAGGGGTCAGCAACCTTGGCTCCCTGATGTATTAGGAACTACATTTCCCATGTGGCTCAGTCAACCTAATGGGTGACTGAGCATCGTGGAAGATGTAGTTCCCAAAACATCGGGGAGTCAAGGTTGCTGACCCCTGGAATATACAATCTAATACATTTTCTTAGTCTACTGGCTCGTTCACATGCCACTCAATCTCAAAGAGCCCGAACAACTACACACCTTCTCCAGCAGTGGTTCCTGTGTTCACCTTTGTGCAGAACATGGGGAAACCAGTATCACAATCATTGTATTGTATCAGTTCTAGAATCAGATCAAGACGTTCCCCTGCTAAACCATGTTAAAACGTTCCGACACACACAACACACCAGTGACAGACAGCCGGTTAATATTTAGAAAGAGTCATCCGCAGCGCTCTCTATCTTTTTGTCTCAAAGTCTTAGATGTCAGTTCAATATAATTTTCAGACACAATGTCAGAGATCACTTTGTTGAAATACCACTTTATGTAATCAGGAGGTGTGATAATGAATTTCTATACTTGAATAGATGTTTCCTTTACTACAGAAGAAGAAAGGGAAACCATTAATGGTCTTAAACTCCTCACTAACTAATGAACATTCGGTTCTGAATGCTTCTATTTAATTCCTTTCAAGCTACACAGAAAGGCATCGGCAATTTTCTCATGAAACTTTTTTTTGTGTCAATAACATGAAAAAAAGAAGACACAAAGTCAATTGAGTGGTATTTATAGTCTAATGAGGCTAGCATTTTAAAAGCCAAATCACTTTAATTGCTCTGTGCTAGCCAACAGTTCATTTGCATAACTGTTTAAAGTCTTCTCTCAATTTCTTATCACGGTCGTGCAAACATTAGGATGCGTTCGGAGGAAATTCAGGCTCGGCGCTTACATGGCAAATAGCGGTTTCATCTCAGAAAGGACATACTTCAATCTTTTTTAGCTTCTGGAGGGTCAAGTGACCATGGTAGATTTCTTATGAGTTGGAGAAGGTCAAAGGGATGTCCAATGTTATATGGAAATGAGTTAAGCCGTTGTAACGTCGTCCACCGAATGTCAACGTATCGTCCGTGATGTGTAGAGAAGATCCTGAGGTTTCAATGTAAATTTCTTTTTTGGAACCTTAGGTGGTGCTAAAAGGTTTGTTTTTGAGTGAAAATATTTGCCTAATTATGTTTTCTTGAATATTTTATTTAGGCCGATTAGCATAATGTTCAGAGTGAAATTTTCAAACTGGTTCTCAAGTTTGGACAGGAAGAATTCGATTTCTGTTGTTCGTTGGTCCACAAGAACGTGTTGGAGGATCTGAACATCAAGCTTCAGATTTAATATCTGAGATATAGTTATATTTTCACTCTAATTTCACAGAAAAAAACAAATAAAGTAGGGCACCGTGGTGTCTCGAAAAAATGAATTATTACCGGTGCTCTGGTGAAGGGTGCAGTTTGTGATACGCATAACGTCTGCTCGTATTGTTCACACTACATCACTGGTTCTCAAGTTCTGTCAAAAAGAAGACGATTCATGTTGTTCGTTGGTCCACCAGACCTTGTTGGAGGACCTGAACTTGATGCTTCTTATTTAATACCTGAGATGCGGTTCAGTTATGTTTTCACTCTACGGTCACTGAAAAATAAATATATCGGGGCACTCCGGTGCTTTGAAAAAATATATTATTACTGGCAAGAACTGATCCCATGTAGGCCAACACTATAGACTGGTGAAGAGAATAAATCCAGGAATCTGAAGCTCCATGCAGTTCAATCAAGAAATTTCATTGGGATGCAAGTCGTGGCAATGGTTCAGCCATGTTACTGGCTTTTGCCAAGCCCAAATAACACAGTGTACACAGGGTCAACATTGTGTAACTCAACCAACTGATATTTTGGTACACATGCTATTCCCAGACGTTTCGACCTCACATAGGTCTTTGTCAAGTACTTGACAAAGACCTATGTGAGGTCGAAACGTCTGTTCTGTTGGTGATGGAATAAACCTTATACCATGTTGTGCTGGATTTATTCAATATTTTTGCTGTCTTGAGGCCTTGAAGTGAGGACCTCCTCCAGCTGTGGACCTAATCGAGTAGGTGAGTACATCTTCTGTACATTCCCATTTCTTGGGTATTTTGCCCATGCGATTTTTTTAAAGCAAGAGAAAGGGTTCCGGGCACACCCTAATGGTTATGTACTATAACAGCATATGTATGTATATGTATAATAAGAGCAATTTGCAAGAAAACATTTAATATATACTGAATAATTCACGCATAGGATGGAAGTATTGTCTGATTGGAATACTTATATTTAGTTGATTTCTTCTCTTTTCCTTGCGATTTTTTACTCAAGTAGCAGTAACTTCATTAACAGTTCTAAGAATTGTGCTTACGTGAGATCTATGGAAGCCGATTTTCTATTCTGTGCTTGTCTGAGTGACATGAGGGTGCTGCACCAGGTTGTTTTTGTTTGAAAATGGTGATAAGGTGTGTAGACAGCCCTTTTGATTGGGGCTTATAGCAATAGTGTTCACATATACACAGGGCCGAATTTACAATTAGGCAAGGTAGGCATGTGTCTAGAGGCACCCAGCCTTTCTATGTAAAATTAAAAAATAATATTATTTTTTAATAATAGTAATAAAATTATTATTATTTATTTTCTTCACCATAATATTTTTCTAGCAGTACAGAGCAAGTCATCTGTGGTGGGCACCTTTCTATATAAATCTAAAACATTTGTATAAAAAATTGTAGAAAAAAAATGATATAACTACAAATCTTTTTTTATTTAATCTTTTTTTTTTTTTTAATACAACTTTTCTTTTTTTGACCTACAGAAATAGGTGACCTTCCTATCTACCTATGTATCTTTGCACCCTATGACCCCTCATTATCTAACCCTATGCCTGCCTGTCCCCACACATGGAGAACCATATATAATCTGTTGCCCCAAGTAAAAATTTAAGTATTTTGCCCCCCCCCATTTTTGCATTTTGAGGGGGGGGGGGTGGCATGCTTCAAATTTCTGTGCCTACAGGCCCTTGAGATGTCCGGCCCTGCTTATACAGATCCTACTGGAGTCAAAATGTACACATACATTAACACTGCTTTGAAAAGTCAGACACTAATTTGCCAATCTTACGTGAAATCTGTAGGAAAGTAAATTTTGAGTAAAAAAGCCCCGTTCTGGGTTAATTTGCTGGAGTTGGCCCGATTCTGTCTGGCATCTGTCATATCGGTATGACAAAGTCAACTGAGCCAGCAACAGTTACCCTCTGCACCGGCGAGCTGCTAAAATAGTGATTGCAGACAATTGCTCAGACCACCACAAAGGTTAGCCTTCATAATGGTTTTATCTGTATCGATTTAGTTCAGTCGTTCAGTAATGACTTGGTGGGGAACTGCACGTAAGTTGACATTAAGCTGATCATTGTCTCCTGCTGTGCATGCCGTGTGTTGCAGATGTGGTTAGGTTTGGATAATTTTACTGAACTGGCTGTTTTTCTTCTGCTTTCAATGTGTGTTAGCGGTTCCACATTTATCCTAGTAACGCTTTAATATCCTTTCAGTGCATCTTACAGTCCGGCAGCCGTTTTGCTGAAATAGAGGGAGTTTTGTTATTTTAGAGTACTTGCACACCTATTTGGTTGTGGATCTGAAGTGCTAGGAGATCACGCTCTTCATAGTTGACACTACACGTACCATTAACCACTATTGACCACCCAACCTTGTATGCATTCTTTTGCCATTAGTTGATACACTGACCCCATTAGTCTTTCGGATGAATTCTAATGTTTAGCAAGTAACATGAGAAACAGTATAATAGGACAGCAGGACACCATAAAAACAGTTTTTTTTTTTTTTTTTTGAGATTGGATTTTACCAGGAAGGATACATGGAGATTTCTCTTGTTTCCAAGTATGTCCTGGGTGGCGAGAATGTACCGTTAGGTGTCTTGCCCAAGGACACTTACTGGAGAGGTTGCTCGCTGGGATCAAACCCATGACTCCACAGGCTCTCTCCTTGCAGAGCAGTGATGTTACCTCTACTCTACCCAACCGGTATAAAAACAGTTGCCTGGGCTTTCTCTCCCTCGGATTCTTGCATCTATTGACCTTGGAGGATCCTCCTCCACCTTGAGTATTATGAGATGGATGATGATGATGAGGATATTGAGTCAAAAAGGCTCCGATCCCTTCATTCCCTCTTCTGTCTTTATTTTTAGAGTACCCCTAGATACTCGAGTATAACGCAACCAGAATATAACGCAATGGGAAGAGATTTATTATGGAAATTAGGGAATACTCAAGACTCGAATATAACGCGAGGAGCAAATTTATACTGTACCGGAAACCATTAAAATCCTTCCAGGTTCTCTTAACACAGTCAGGCTACCCCTCAGGCCAGGGTCCTCTGCTCTAGAATGATTGCAGTTGTTACTAAGTATGAAGCCGCCACCCAACCGTCTTCTTTACTAGCCGTTAGATGGCCAGAGGAGGCGAGCGAGGTGAATGATTGGCTTAAACTGAGCATGCACTCTGGCCGTGATGGATCCCACCTCTCCCGAATCTGGGAGTTCCTGAAGAGTTTGCAAGCATCAGGGAGCTCACATTAACTTCAGCGAGACTACTGAAACTTCCGAGATACTTGGGATCCCGAGCATTTTTTTTTTTTATTTTACACGCAAGGCAGATGTCTTGATTATAACGTGACCCCTCCAATTTTAAGGTAAACTTTTGTCACCAAAATCTAGCGGTATACTCAAGTATCTACAGTAATCATGTGTATGATAATCCATATAGACTCCAATTTGGGTGTTCAGTTGCTGGATCTGGGGTGCTAGGAGTTCACACTCTTCATAGTTGACACATTAACCCCTGTTGACCACCCAACCATGCACAAGGACTGATGTGTGCCTTTTCCCATGCTTTCAAACACTCTAGGTGGTTTATAGGGCCATCTTACTATTATATATGTTACAAAACTATTATCACTAAGAAGGTCCATGCATTCTCTTGCCATTAGTTGACACATTGACCCCATGAGTCTTTCGGATGAATTCTAACGTCTAAGCCATCAAAATTCTAAGTTCTGGTCTATGTACTATTACAACAGATACTATAGAATTTTAATGATTCTTAATTGGTCCATTGTTTTGCCGGGCTATGCATAACATGTTAGCGATCGTTCCCATATTTTGTGTGAGGATGATCACTGTAGAGCAGGTGTTATAATAAATCTGTATTACTTTGCAGTGAGTATAATGGATGGCTTCATATTTGGTGGTAATTCCTCGCGTTACACGTTCAGCAGTTTTTCATTTCCTTTACCAATAAATTTCAATTACATTTTTACCACACATCTCCGCTCCCCTCTTCTGAAATCTAAACCAGTAATAAGTCCCGATACTGACACCTTACAGTATTTTAAAAGAGTCATGTATGTGTGGTTGTTGGGAAAAAATTCCGATGGTTCTCTGCTGGCTGACAATATGCATACGGTTCCCCCAATTTAACAGGAGCAGCCAATCACAGTGAGGATATGAGATGCTCAAAGATGGAGGGGTGTAACGTAAGTACAATTGGTTATTCATTTTATTTCTAAATGGGCCAGGTCATGACAAAATTACCCTTACCCTAACAAGTGGTGCCCGTTCTCAGGGCTCTCACAAACTCTGCCCACTTTAACTGTACACGGTAATCCAGACATGGACCCCTTGGTCAAAAGGCTTAGAGAGTTATCCACTATGCCTTCCTGACAAGGCCATGCATGGCCGAATCGATCAACTGGAGTTATTCTCTTGCAAAGGAGGCTGCCGTGGAATTTCATCTCTGGCCACCCTTTTTGGGTGACAGCAGTCTGATTTGCATATGCTCCTCTGTAATGGCACCATCGAGCTAATACCTTGTGAGACCGGAGCGGGGACCCACCATAGACAAGAACACTAAGTGTGCTGTTGCCCATTCTCAGGTCCCTCATAAACCACGTGATGTTACTCGTTTTCAGGGCCCTCACAAACTTTGCTAACAAGTGGTGCCGTCATGATATTCTGTCCATGTTCTGCTGCCTGTATTTGTATCAAAGGTGGAAAATGTTGGACTTGAAGGACCTTTGGCTTTCTTCTTTTTCCTGTCCCTGTTTCCCTGTTCATTTCCCTTTTAATAAAAGAGATAAAAGTTGTATCAGATAAATATTACTTGAATTGCGATTCTTTTTCTAGATGAGGTCATTCCCTTTCCAGTCGGCCTGACCGCTTACGTCTTTTATTTATTTTTTAGCTAAGAATAAAGTCATCAAGATTCCTGTTTTGCAGATCCTAAAACTCGTCCGGCCAAATGTTTATTTTAATGTTCGTTTTTATTAAACTAGACAGTATTATTACTGCAAGACATTAAAGACCTGTAATGTGACTTTAATATTGTTATTAGACGGTAATGCCTAAGGATCGTGCTCAGAAGATGAAATAGTTCTCATTTACTTTTCTCCGTAATGAATACTAATGTGTCAGGGGGCCAGCGGACATTTTTTTTTATCTTCTTTTGCATTCTGCTCTCGATTTTCGAAATGGAAAGACAGGAAGAGGACATAACAATTAGTCATTTTTATTTTGAAAGTGAGAGGAATTGAAAAGGTCCAGCGGTAACCAGTGTAACCCGGTTCCTGGAACTTGCTGTTTCATTCATCTGAATTGTCTGAATGAAATGAGAATGGACAGCGCGCTAAAGAATTTCCAAGATTTCTCATGTATTTCCACGCGGTTCCATGTCCGTTCATCTGAACAATGGCGTTTTCTCTCATTAGTTGTCCTTCAAGACCATTTCTAATAGAGGTAGGTTCTGGGAGCAATACATAAAAAAAAATATAGCAAAAAAAACCAAATTGCAGCTGGCTCCCGTATCCGTTTTTTTCGGCTTAGCAGATTTTTGCTTTTTCCGACAAAGCACTTAATATGATGGATCAAATTAGTTGAAACTGTAATGTCAAAAAAGAGAAAAAAAGTTGAAGAGGACAAAATGTACCCTGGCTCGTTTTGCTTCCAGCCTGGTGTACGAGTGTTTGTTTTTATTTTGTTATTTACATATTCTCTTTTGTATTATTCGTGTCATAGGCTGCATCTCTAATGTCAATTTGTCTAATTTAGACATACTCAGAGTCACGAAAAAACATTTTTGTATTTGGGTTGTTAGTTTGTTAGGTTTATATAAATCAATGTCTCAATGTAGAACTAAAGAAAATTAAATTTTTTTATAATGAAAAAAAAAATGCATGTTAAGCTTTCCCTACAGAATATAGTGATTTGACTTGGTAAGTGGTTTCTGCCGAGTTGGAATTAAACATATTGGGCCCTATTACAATCTTCGCGCATACGTTTGCGCCCGCGCAAAAACGCATTAACGTGAGGGGCAAAACCCTTTGCGCTGAACGTCGTATTACAATGTCAGCGTAACAAACGCGCGTATACGTCTACCACGGGTGAACCTGCGCGAACGCTGCGTGAGCTTACTGTACGCCGCGCGTCCTATACTTAACATTATGAGCGCAAATGCGTTTGTGCGCTGGTACGCGGATGGTATTACAATCTACGCACAGTTTGTAACGCACAGCCTTTGCGCGCATAATTTTAGCAACTCCTAAAAGCTGGTGTTAATGGCAAATTCTATCAACCTGGCCGAAACCAAATACACCAGCCCAAAAAAAAATACAAAGCAAAGTATAGTTACACATTCCACACATACCAAACCAATAAATTTGAGAAGTTGTGTGTGCATTTATTATTGCTGCAGCATATATACTCAGATTGACTTTGACAGGCGCAAAAATGTAACGTGAGACAATTAAGGTTCTTATTTCTGATTGGCTGAATCACGTGAAAAAAACAGTTTGCACACCGATTTCTGCGAGCAACATTGCTGAGCGCGCGTTTGTGCGCGTCCGTTTAACGGGCGTTATTGCTCGACGGATGAAAAAATGCACGAGGATTGTAATACCAGGGTCTACAGCAGGGGTGGTCAATTGTGGCCCTCAAGATGTTTTGTAACTACATTCTACACAGAAGCTTTGTTGACCTAACAAGTAGCTATAGTGAGCATTAGGGATGCACAATACCATTTTTTAAAGACCCAGTACAAATGTCAATACTTATTTTCAGGTACTCACCGATACAGATTACTGATACTTTTATTGAATGTCACGTGACCGCCTTCCAATAAATAATTTATAGATACATATAAGCACATAGCAGACCTCAGATACATGTACACACACCAGAACTCAAATACATGTATACCCACACCAGTTCAGATACTTACATATGCACACCGGACCTCAGATCCTCAGATATATGCATGCCCACACCAGACCCCTGATACATGTATACCGACAGCAGATCTCCGATACATGAATACCCGCACCAGACCTTAGATACATGCATGCCCACACCAGACCTCAGATACATATATACCCACACGAGACCTCAGACATGTGTATGTACAATATATATATATATATATATATATATATATATATATATATATATATAAACATCCCAGACCTCAAACACAGACACTGGGGCTAGATGGCAGAATGCACTAGCAGCAGTCTGCCCGCCCCCCCCAGCTGGCCGCATTCCAGCAAGCGGCTGCTGGCATGTGAAGGTCGCAAGATCGAGAGCGCTGCAGGAGGCCAGTGGAGCCAAGTTACAACCTTCAAATACCTGTGGCCACACGCAGGAACGCGGCCAGCCAGAGGAGCCTGGCAGAATGTTGTTAGTGCATTCTGCCAGCTGCCCCAGCCCCTCGGATACCACCTGACAAGCCAGCCCAGTGCTGGCTTCCGTTATCAGTACAATTATCGGGGGCATTTGCATGAGTACAAGTACTTGTGTAAATGCCCAGTTTACGTATCGTGGAGGATGTAGTTCCAAATATCTGGAGGGTCAAGGTTAAGCAATATATCATAATGATTATGGTAATTTTTGGCTGCAGTCTCAGTTTATGACACAGTCTGTAGAGTAAATTGATATAGCACACTTTCATACAGATGCAAAAATGGATAACCCTTGAGTCCCAGGCCTTTCAGGCTGCCAGCCCAGAAGCAACAACAAAAGAAGAGAAAGAAAAGCCAGTCACTCCATGGTGTCAAAAATTAGTAGCTGATTTTATTGCAATACAGTTCAACATTTCTGTCCCCACTGGAACCTTTGTCAAGTATGATAGAGGTTCCGTTGGGGACTGAAACATTGCACCGTACTCTAATAAGGCAATCTACTAATTTTGACACCATGGAGTGACTGCCTTTTTTTTTTCTATATTTTCAGTTTAAGACACAGCCATGGTTAGTGGTCCCGAATAACTACTTATTCATTTTTTTTAATTTATTTTTTTTCCTGGTAGCGTATGTAAAAATTTGTATATCAGGCTCGTTCCTAGTCTCAATACTGATTGTGCAGCTTCACATTATAGTACAAAAAACATGTTTTTGCTTGACGTTGTATTCATTTTTTGTTTCATGTTGATGTCTAGGTCTCAAAGAGAAGGGCTAGAGTTGCCACTTAGTAATTCCGGTTTCTTGGTTGCTTTGGGCTTACTGGAAACCTAGAGCTCTAAATGCACAGCGCCCACCAAATACGGAGTCGATGGAATAGAGCTTGGTTTTTTCATGCTGGTACCTCTCCAAAGTAACATGTTAATGTATACCCAACAGTGTGTGTTCACTAGACGTTCAACAGTAACCACAATTTTGCAAGTCGGCTGTCACGGCCAATACACTTGTTTGGTTGCAGCTCAGCTATTCATCTTTTGCTAAAGAGACCATCCCTTTCGTAATTTTTACTCGGTTGAAAACGTGTTGCTGTTTGGTTGTCTGTAAAACTGCAGGCAGAGAGACAAGAAGGTATTCCCATAGTGGGCAATGGCAACCAAATGGTAGCCAAGTGCTTCCAATGCAAGTCGACAGCGTAAACCTGCCAACTGCTTATGGAAGGATCGGGAACTGGCACAAAACATTCAAATAATTTCTACGGCTGCCATTCAGTTTCTTATCAGCTGATTTCAGTATAAATGGGTCTTCTGCATTCTTGGTTAAACTCCATTACCATTCGGTAGAATTTGAATAAACCGCACAATAGGAGAACAAATTCTGTTTAGTGTATGATGATCTGAGTCAAATAAAACCTCCAGATATGAGCGCCTAGCAAATAGTTCTATACTATCATTTAAACACTCTACTACTCACTTCATCCCTATTTCTATCCATTCTTTATCCTGTGAAACAATAACCAAACTTCATCTGCGAGGGCAACCTCACAGTGAGTCACCATGGCCCCTGTCCATCCAATATATTCTATTATATACATCAAAGGGATGAATAACATGTAGCCTATGCATTACATCATATGAATACAATTTGATCTGGACTAGACCTTGAGCATTGAAGCTTGTACTAATTTCTTACATGCAGATGGTACATTTGATCATGTTTTTTCTCATGCAAAGGGGGCATTTAACTTGCCGACCATCGCTTCCATTATCCTGATCTCCTCCTGTACTCAATATAAAGTTCCGTGCTTAAAATCCTCTAATCAAAAACTGCCTGTTTACTTAGAAAAGTGGTGTAGCGGAGATGCCAGATGGCATGATCCCTCGGTGCCCCCAACAGCATATAATATAAAAGCACATGTATTAATAATTTAATGATGATGCTATAAATCCATCCACAGACCAATCTAGCAGATGAGGCAGAACTTTATATTTCCATAATGGAGATTAAACTTCTAAAATGTTACTGATTGTTATATTTTACGATCCTCGAGAGTTTATTATGGAAAACACAAACTGTTGGAAGTGTTTTGGAGCTGTGTGAGCAGAAATCTCTGGCTAGCAGACACCTTCAGTTTATTACCACTTTACCGTATAAAATAATTGTGTTATATTGCTTCTGGGATGATTAGCTTGTAGCTCTACAGCTGTGATTACAGCCTCTGTTTTATGTTCGGTGTGGCTGGGAATTGTGTGAGTTGTAATGCAATGACATTCAGCCCATTGTATACCTAATCATCCTATACAAATGTGAAAAATGTTCCTTTCCCACACGGCATGGCTCACAGTTATGGGTTCGCCAGGTGCACTGCGTTTTTGCATTCATCATGTGCAGGAGTTCATCCAATGCCTTTGGGTTTTCCAGTTGAATGTTTTCTTTGGGTTCTTTTATGTTCTCTAATCAAAGAGTTAACTAAGGTTCTTTGTTAGCTGCAGTAGTCTCCCCAAAGCTATGGGTTTGTGAGCTACAAATACTTATTTTGGATTTGCTAGAGGAAGGTTCTATCTAGAGCTTTTGAATTTACCACCTGTAGAGTTTTATCCAAAGCTCTGACTTTGTCACCTATAGAGTTTTGCCCAAAGCTGTGGGTTTGCCATCTGTAGGGTCTCACCGAATGCTCTATTTTTGCCATCTATAAGATTATACCCAAAGAATTAGGTTTACCATATGTAGGGTTTCACCAAAAGCTCTGGGTTTGACATCCGTAGGGTTTCATCCACAGCACTTGGTTTGCCATCCATTTGGTTTTAGGACGTAGGATGTCATCCAATATTCTGGGTTAGCCATCTGTTCAATATCACACTAAGGTCAGGGATGCAGGAGTACCATTTCATCCAAAAATCAGAATATATCATCTCTAGGGTTTCATCTAAAGCAGTGGTTCTCCACCCTTGTCCACAAGTACCCCTAAAACGCCAGGTTTGCCAGATATCTGTAGCACAGCACAGGTGATATTATTTGCTGCTCAGTGATTGTAGTATTCAGTCTACGTTTCCCCAAGGTGATCCTTAAAACCTGGCCTTTTGAGGGTACTTGAGCAGCAGGGTTGTAATTCCAGCGGTGATTTTCGTGCGTTAACGTTTAACGCTTTGCGCAAAAAAACACGCGTTTTGCGTGCGTTTTTTGCGTTAGGGCCCAATATTGTTGATCTCCCTCAACTATTTTTTAGGACATAATCCCTAAATTCTTCTACTTTCCTGGGTTTGCCAGCTGTTGGGTTTCGCCCAAAGCCGTGGTTTTACCAGTTGCTATTCTTGAGCCGGAGACAGAGCTCCTGAGCGGACCGTCAGGTGCAGAATCTCATCACAAGCCATTGGATTAATACCTTATTGTGAAAGCAGCAACATTAACACGTCCATTAAGTTGTCACACCAAAGAGTTCTTTATCACTCTGTAAAGTACTTTCTACCCAATGAAATATGTAGACAATTAACGTGTTAATGAAAGCATTGTTTTGGGAAGAATTACTGCATTCTTTGTAAAGGTTACTTTTCATTCACTGACTGCTGCAGACTTTGCCAAATTTAAATTAATGTTGATGAATGCTTCAAAGAATATCACGGACACGCTCAGATTTGACTATGACCGCTTATTTCTTGTTGTACCACAGCAATCAATAACATTTATTTAAAATGCCAAAAAAGTGAGTTATTAGTTAGTCTGGGCATGATCACAAAATATAAATTTAGCGAAAAGCGGAATTGGAGCAGGAGATGGAGCGGACTTTCCGATTTATACTTACAGGTTAAATAAAATTCCATTTTATGTAATTAACATCCATAATTTTATAATGTTTAATTATGGAAATAGCAATCTGAGATCATCTATATTACTTTATACCCCTGTTCTATGCTACCGGCTATAGGACTTGGCCAACTCACACCCTTGACTAATTAACACTTAAAGGGATACGCTATTAAAAATAGAGTTCCCTTGTTTTTTCCTTAAATCAATAGGCAGAGGCCGACAGCTTCTGGCCAATAATTTTTTTAAAACTTTTGTTAGCATGTACCACTCAGGCATGAGCACGTGGGGAGGATCAGACCCCTTCATAGCGTTGGGTCACCAAACGATAGGCTGGAGCTGATGTACGGAGCTGAGATATAAAGGGTTATTCAAATAGAACCGAAAAGTCACCGCACGTTCGGTGACTTTTCGTTCTCTTCAATTTGGTTCGATTTGGCAATCCCATTTCGGCGACCCTGCGGTGTATTCAGCAAGCACCACAGGGCCGTCGTAGTGCAGGGAAAAGCCGCCGCAAACCCGCCAAAAACTCACAGCAAAACCCAGGCGAATGCACGCCGAAACCCGCAAAAACATCTGGATTAACCCCGCCGAACACGCCGGAGAAACCTGAGCAGGAGCCGATCACACGCAAGTGCAGCTACTGGAAAAACCCGACACCACAGACGAATGGAGTGAAAACGAACAAAAAACAGTACGCTTGAATGTTTGAAAAGTGAAACGCCGTTTGCAAAGAAACTACTGAACGAAAATGTCTGGAATTTACGTATGATCCAATGAATGATAATAAAAAGGCTGTTACAGAAAAAAGAACAAACGATTAAATAAAAAAAATCTGAAAAAATGTTTTGGCAAAAAAATCCTGAAAAATGCTTAAAATATCCCAAAAAATCTAAAAGTAAACAGACTTTTTACTGCAGAATATTATAATCAACGGTTTATTAGAAATTTAATTAAAACGGGAATATTTCTAACATTGAAGCCTATGGGATTCGCCTGAATAAATCTGCCGCATGAAACCACCGAATGGCAGGGCAATTCGGCAACTTTTCACTGCTGGTTTTTGTTCTCTGAATAGACAAAGCATTGCTTCTCTATGGGGATTTCACTGCCCTCGAACAGGCACCGAACAGGCACCGTATGTGCAGTCAATTCGCAAGGATTTGGCGAACTGCCTGCTCTCTGGATAGCTGAATGGCCAGGAAAGGTAACCGAACGCTGATTTTCAGCGTTCGGTTCCCTTTTGGCAGCCATTCAGATCTCTTTGAATAACCATGATAGTGTCTTAAAAATAGGTTTTAATCCACTTAAAAATAATAAAAGCAGTAATCACACGGTTTGGAAGTCCCAGAGAGTACACAAAGCAGAGTAACTCTATGACCGTCTGTCCTGCTTGCTATCAGTCACTCCTGTGCTTCCTGGTTATTATTTTTAAGCGGAATAAAACCTATTTTTAAATGAAAAGAAGAACACTAAATCTCTGCTCTGTTCGTCACCCCTATCGTTTGGTGATCCTACACTATCAAGGGGTCTGATTCTCCCCAGGGCGTTCATGTCTGAGTGACACACGGTCACTCGCAGTTTTGTGAGTGGATCTCAATAAAGCACTAGGGACTCTATTTATTTTGCAGATATTGATTATTTTGTTCACCATTACGCAGCATCTATTGGCAATATTGATTTATGTATTATGTTGAAGGGACAACTTTTGGATGTGTTGTTTTTCAGCAGGGTGCACGATACTGGTATTTACCTACGGCAAGTGTGTCCACTTTAATTACTGCTTGTTTTGGCGCTTGCAGTGTGCTTTATTTATTTATTTAAATTTTTTTATTCAATGGTTATATTGCTGTAAACACAATTTAAATTGTCACTGTGAAAAGGCAACACTGTATCACTTAGGGAGGCGGCACACGAGCATACTGTACTGCGTCCGTTACGGATGCACTTTTTCACGGGAGATATCGTGAGTACTGCATAAAGTGCGTCCGTAACGTCTGACGACTCCACACCATAGGAAAATACATGGCGGCGTTGTTTCTACGTCCGTTTAGCTTTTTCACGTCGATGTTGTTTTCGCGTCCGTAGCTATATGCGTTGCCCGTCCGTGAAAAAGTGCGCAGGTGCTTCGTGTGGTGGGTTTCAGTTACCCCTTTTCAAAGCTACGACGGACGTCAAACAGTACGGTCAGACGGACGCAAAATGTTTGCTAGTGTGCCGCCAGCCTTACGCACCGTTATTACTGTTGTGTGGTTCATTAAGGCTCGGGTCAGACGAAAGCATTTTTCCCCGCGAACGTGAAAAAGTGCGTCCGAACGCATTGACGTATTTTTTCACGGAATGCGCAAAAACGGTCAGACGACGCGCATTTTCGGGCGTGATTTTGTACGGATCGTCAATAAAACTCGTTTTGCGTCTGGACGTTATGTAGGCCGGGCATTAGCAGCGTCTGACATCTCCTAATCAAGCACACACGCCGCTATGCCGCAGCTGCGCACTCAGTACGTCAGTACTAGCGGTTCAGCGTTCTCAGAAAAATGCGTTCAAATTCCACTTGCGTTGCACGGCCGGACTTTTGTGCGGCCGTACATCGTATATTGGCCGTCATTGCCCGTCATCTGCTGCTAGTGCGGCCGTAATTATGTGCACCAGAACGCACGTTAAAAGTGCGCTGGTCTGACCCCAGCCTTAATAACTGTGCTGCAGCGAGCTCAATTACCTGCAACAAACTGATTCTACTGAAACAAAATGTTTCATCTGACGAACCAAACGTCATGTTACCTGTTACCTTTGTTTACTGTCCATATGTGTCCGAGTCATTTTCCTATCTCTGCGACTTCCTTTGTCGCTGCTTCTAGGTTCCAGGACCCCGTCTGGGTTTTCCTCCCTCAGTTTTGGTTTGGATGACGCGAGACGTTGTGTCGATCAATTATTTGACTCGCATACCGGTGTGTCATCCTGCCACTCATGCCATCACATGTTTTGGTGCACAGAAATGACACAGGCTTCATTATTAGATATATAACTCTGATACAGACCCATAGCCAATGTCTTATAGTGTTAATGGGCTCTCTGACCCACTGGGGCATCCATCTGTTCTGTGTTCTCTGTTATACCCACCCCATTTGTCTATGACTCTTGCTGGTCTGGGCATTCCCGACGCAGCCTTGTCTACCATTTACATGTCCTCCTGCTCTCTTGATTTCTTTGGATCTTTCTCTGACCATTCTCATGTCTAGACCTCTGGTACCCTGTTTTCACCTACAGGGTTATTCAAAGAGAATCAAAAAGTCACCGCACATTCGGTGACTTTTTGTTCTCTTCAATTTGGCTTGATTCGGCGATCCCATTTCGGCGACCCTGCGGCGTATTCAGCAAGCACCACAGGGCCGTTGTAGCGCAGGGGAAAGCCGCCGAAAACCTGCCGAACACTCAGCGCAAAACCCAGGCGAATGCACACCGAAACCCGCAAAAACATCTGGATTAACCCCGCCGAAGACGCTGGAGAAACCCGAGCAGGAGCCGATCAGAGCACAGAGCAGCCGCCAGAAAATCCCGACACCGCAGACGAATGGAATGAAAAAAAAAACAGTTTGCTCGAATGTTTGAAAAGTGAAACGCTGTTTGCAAACAAATTACTGAGCGAAAATGTCTGAAATTTACATATAAGATCAATGAATGATAATAAAAAGGGCTGTTACAGAAAAAAGAAAAGACGATAAAAAAAATTTTTAAAACAGAAAAAATTTGTTTGCAAAAAAATCACGAAAAATGCTTAAAATATCCTAAAAAATCTATAGATAAAGAGACTCTTTACTGCAGAATATTATAATAAACGGTTTATTAGATATTGAATTAAAACGGGAATATTTTTAACATTGAAGCCTATGGGATTCGCCGGAATAAACCTGTCGAATGTAGCAAACGAATGGCAGGGCATTTCGGCAACTTTTTACTGCTGTTTTTTTTTCTTTGAATAGACGAAGCTATGGGGTTTCACTGCCCTCGAACAGACACCGAACAGCACCATATATTTAGGCAATTTGACAACATTTGGCGAACTGCCTGCTCTCTGCATAGCCGAATGGCTAGGAAAGGGCTGGATTTCAGCGTTCGGTTATCTTTCGCCAGCAATTCGGAGCTCTTTGAATAACCCCGTTAGTCACTGTAAGGACCGGTAATAGGCTGTAGCTCTGCATATTAGGATTACTGATATTGTGACGCTGAATCAATGGTCCGACAAAATTCCTGGAGCAAGCCAAACTCTCTGCACATATTCAGAAAGTTATTCTTTGCCTTGATGACGTAGAATGTCTAGCTACCCACCCGCACGTTTTTGTGTAAATATGCTAGAAAATGAAAAAAATGCTAGAAATGCTAGAAAATAACAGATGTATCAATAAGAATTAGAAAAAAAACAATAATAGAATAGCCAGCGCAATTTTAATATTTGGCAATTAAGGTGCAGTTATTCTGTGGTTATAATATTGTTTTAATTTAATTTCGAGAATTTAATTAAAAATAAACCTTGTGGGGGCGTGGCTGGCTCTGAAAGGGACAAGACGTGTCGTGGGGGAGCTCTGCCGGATTCGCCTGATATTGGTTTTTTTTAGCTGGAGCCCCTCATCAACTTGCCCATTATTAGGGAACCTGGACGGCTAGCCATAACGGGGATTGCTCCGGTGACCGTTTTAGCCCAGTGGGTCTGTTTCCCTGGCGGCCATCTTGCGGCCTACCCATCTGCCTCCGGGTGCTCGTTGTCCCTCCTGCTTCACTTGTAGAGAGCCTGACCCGGTGCTTGGTGGCTGCGGACTGAGAGGATGGAGGGCCCCTGTCTTCCAGCTGTATCTGCGATGCCTGGGGACCTGATGTTGACGGAGCGAGTGGGATGGAGCGGCCTGGAGCGGACCCCCCTCCCCACCGGTGGCATGGAGGCTGCGTTTGCGGCCCTTGAGGCCTGCTTGACGCAGATGGGGGGGGAAGAGAGCCCGATTTCCCAGGGCTCGTGGGGGCGACTGATGGCCGCGTGGAGGACTGGCCGGGTGACCGCAGACCGGAGAGTGGATGCAGAGACCCAGGAGGTAGATGCTCTCGGAGAAGATCTGACCTCGTGTCCCGTTGGACCCTGCTGGACCGTGACTGATGCGTCGGGACCGGCCACCTGACTGAGACGCTGTCCCCGGAGCTGTCTGGAAAGGGCGAGCTGGAGTCTCGCGACGTCCAGGTGGCACTGGACTCACCGGACCCGGGGATGCCGTACTCCAGCCATAAGCCTGCGGAGACTGACCCCCTGCCGATGGCCGTTCGGACGGCACCGCAGTACCCACTGACGCGTGCAGCTGTACCCCGAGCATCTGACGGAGGAGGGTATGAAGAGTGTCAGGTCCAGAGGCGACTTGAAGGTCAGCTTTGTGACTGCAGGCTCGCTGTGTTTGGAAGCCCCGGTCTCGCATGCAATGTACTACCTGTCTTACGTAAGCTACCATTTCGGGATACGGGGTGATGAATCTTTTATTTTCTAGATGACCTGTTGTTTTTTCTCCTGCGACCATTTTCTTTCACACCGATGACTCTTATTTAGATTCTCCCCTTGCTGTTTTATGTTTATTCTGCTGGTCCGGAGACGCTTCGACCACTATTTTATTTTTTCTTGCTGACATTCCCCGGCCGGGGATAAATTTTGAGACTTTAGTTTTGTTTTGCCAAAGTTTTTTTGCTGTCTTTTGCTTTGACCCCCTCCGCCCCCCATTTTTCGACTTCTTGCTGATTTTTCCTGTGACCTCCCCCCTTTTTATGTTATAAGGGAGTTTTATGAGAGTACAATATTTGGCCCTGCGAGGCCAACTATGATGGTCGGTTTGTGACCTCTTCTTGCTTTGCAAAATAAAAATCTTAAATTCAAAAAAAATAAAAATAAATATATAAACCTTGTAAACACTGAACTTAAATCACCGACTTTGCGGAAATTACATATAAACGCTAAAAACAAAATGTTGAAGTACAAACTGCTAAATGAAGTCATAATTACAACTTAAATAATTTGTGCGCGCTTTCTACAGATTAGTGTCACAGTTGATTTGCTTGTGCAAGCAACTGAAGCTGTTTAATTTACTGTAAGCCTGCTAAATCAAATGTACACAGTAACACGGTGTGTTTAATACTGATATTAAGAGTTTTAATAGGAAGGATTCCGATGTACTAAACTACTGCAGAGAGAATGCCGCGCTGCAAAAAAAAATGAACAAAAAAATATTCAATTTTTATTGATAAAAGCATATGGATAGCATTCTGTACAGTGACCCCCGCCGAAAATTGTCTATTATCTAAATCCGATAGGATTCTGTGCAATTTTGGTGTGTTTTAAGGTATTAGAATGCTATTATAACCTAAAAACTGGAGCCAATTCATTTTTAGTCATGATATCACGTACGACTAACGTATTAAATAAAAACTAAACAATGCCAAATGGATTTGGCTGAGATCAAAAAGCCAAATCTATTTCTCTCCTTTCATCTCCAGTGTTCCATTTCCGAAGAGTGTGACCTTAGTCAAACATCTATTAAAGTTTGCTTTTGATCTTAACCTTCCACTTTTGGAAAAAAAAAAAAAAAGAATGAAGGGAAGAGGGGGGCAGCAATCTTTAAAATTCTCTTCCTTAGACAATAGTTCTATTGTAGCTTTCTGGATTACAGTGATTTGTGAGTAAATAGGGTTTTTGATAAACGTGGTAAAAGACGGGTTTAATGGGACGATCGTTTTTACGTCAGCTTTAAGCATCAAAGGGGGGAATTCTTTCAGGGGTCAGCGTAACGAGATCCCCTTCACCAAAGAGGAGAATGAACTCATGCGTTGAGTTATTTTGAAGTCTTGATTTAATGTCTTGCTCTCTAATAAACAGCTAATATTAATTTTCTAATATAATGTGTCAATCCACACATGAGGAATTGGGGCTCAGACTCAAATGTCACCTTTGTTTCTGGATGGGGTTTGTTATGAGAATAATAATTCACCAGGTGTCCAGCGATACATAGTGATTGTTGACTTTAATACATGATAGATGGATCTTAGAAGAGATTATGTGTTGTGGTTCTTGAGATCAGATTTAGGCACACTGCTACATTGTATCGTATTTTGACAACCCATCCAATGGCACCTTTATGCTGTTATTGGTAAATCAGTGGTGTCCAACACTGACCCTTCAGCTGGTTTTGGACTGCAGTTGCTCTTAACACACATCTTAACACATCTGATTTATTGAGACCTTTGACTTCTACTTATTGACCACATGTGGCCAACTTTGACTCGCTTGTTGATGTTAATCTATGGGTTTCTTCCTCTAAACCAGTTGATTCTTTGGGATGTTCGACTAAAAATGATAAACTAAGGATGTCCACCTTCGACCTCCAAATTTAATTGGACTATAGTTCCCATAATCTAATCCAACCAATTCAAGGAAATCGTACTTGTAGACCAACGTCAACCCGCTATCTCAGTGGTTCCCAACCACAGTCCTCAAGTACCCCTATCAAGCCAGATTTTAAGGGTTACCTTGGAAAAAAGCAGACTTAATCCTGAAATCACTGAGCAGCAAATCATCTGGATGATATCTGGATGATATCTGGAAAACCTGGCCTATTAGGGGTACTTGTGGACCATGTTTGGGAACCACTGCTCTATCTGAAGATGTACTCATAATTGCTTGCTAGCTTTGGGCAAACACATTGGTTTGCCCATATTTTGCGCAAGAAGTAAGAAAATCAACAGCTCATCCCTATATTTTTTTGTTGGGTCAGATCAAAATTTTCAAAACTATTCAAATCTGAGAAGTCCGAGCCAATCGATAGGGCAGAGAGGTACTGTAAAAACAGGTACGGAGAGTCAATTTACACGATGCCCCAGGAATAAGTTAAAAATAACTTTGAATGATAAATATTTAAAGCCGAGGCAGGGATACCAGAAGTCGAGAGTAGTCATCAAACGGGCCAGGGTCAAAATACCAGAGAATCAATACAGGGTATATGGGAACGCCCTAAATGGTATAGAAACAACTACAAAAGGGATCCAGGTGATGTCTGGGAGATTATATAGTGTAGGAGCTAGTGGTGTCTCAGTGGATGGTGTCATCCATGTGCACCATGAAGAGAATGACGCATGTTTTTCGTTGCTTTGTTGACGCTGAATGGCGTTGACACGAGGATGCTCAAAGCCTTCTGTATAAATAGGCATATACGTGGTGTTCGGCATCAACTATACTCTTAGAATGACATTGGATGATGTCACTTCATTAGGAATAAGACCCGAAAGAAGCATCAAGTCATCGACTAAGAAATTAAGGTCTGAGGACCACCAGCGACAACTGGGTAAAAGAGACAACTGAGTGGATGTGTTTTCATAAGGATTTACATGTCTTCCCATTTCACCTACAGATATAATGTGTGTCATGAGTGATGTGCAGCCGGGTCTTTTGGGTTCTAGATTAAGCCTGTAATCAAACATAAAGCATTATCTTTATGTTTAATGGTCCGATCTGATCTGGTGATTCAAAAATCATACAACATGTATGAGTTTCTTCTCTTATCATTTTTATTTGTAATCTTGCTTTGTATTCCGTGATGTTTGTAGTCAAATTCGAAACCGCCGGGCGGTTAAGACTTTTCTTTCTGCAGGGCAAACTTTGCTTTTTAAATGAGCTGATTAAACCTCTCTTCAAAAAGCATTATTTATGGGAATAGAATCCTGTGATATACAATATTAATTTTTCATTCTTCCAGATGTTTCATCATCTTTGTTTAGTGCTTCACATTTGACCCGCGTCGGCTCCGCATACCAATAGCAGACTCGGAGATTCTCGCCGCATTGAATCAATGTTTCCAGCCAGGCTGCTTTTTCAATTATTTTAATTCAGATTATTATTAGTTGCAATGTGTTGACTGTTAATGTAATTAGGTGTTTTGTTTTAATACTGAAACATGCATCAGTTCACTGACTCACCATTTCATTTAATTAATTGCAAACCTCCGTATTTGATCACCGAGTGCTCTCCCTTTTGTTAATTTACTTGTTTTGACGGGAAAGCTTTCAAAGTAATAGGAGGAGATGAGGATTGTCTGATCGATTAGATGATATATGGAATTATATGATTTTTTTTCTTCTAATTTTTAGAACACGCTCATTGGACAAACTCATGTAAAGGGAATAAGCAGCTTGTGAGTGTTTTGACTCAAGCTGTGCTATGGTGGCATCGCTCAACGTCAACCATTCTTCAAATGTGAAAAAAAACTATGATTTGTAAAATTACAGAATAATTAATAATAATAATTAATAATTAAAAATTACCCTATTTTTCCCAGACTATCAGGGTTATTCAAAGAGATCCGAAAGGCTGCTGAAAGGGAACCGAATGCTGAAAATCAGCGTTCAGTTACCTTTCTTGGCCATTCGGCTATCCAGAGAGCAGGCAATTCGCCAAATCCTGGCAAATTGCCTGCACATGCGGTGACTGCTCTGTGCCTGTTCGGTGGCAGTGAATCCCCATAGAGAAGCAATGCTTTGGCTATTCAGAGAGAAAAACCCAGCAGTGAAAAGTTGTCAAAATGCCCTGCCATTCGGTGGCTTCATGCGGCAGATTTATTCAGGTGAATCCCATAGGCTTCAATGTTAAAAATATTCCCGTTTTAATGCAATATCTAATAAACTGTTCATTATAATATTCTGCAGTAAAAAGTCTCTTTATTTATAGATTTTTTGGGATATTTTAAGCATTTTTCGGGATTTTTTTAACTTTACTTCTTTTTTCTGTAACAGCCCTTTTTATCATTCATTGGACCTCATATGTAAATTTCAGACATTTTTCGCTCAGTAGTTTCTTTGCAAACAGCGTTTCACTTTTCAAACATTAAAGCAAACTGTTTTGTTTTTTTCCTCTCCATTTGTCTGCGGTGTCGGCTTTTTCCGGCGGCTGCTCTGCGCTGTGATCGGCTCCTGCTCGGGTGTTTTTGGCGTGTTAATCCAGATGTTTTTGCGGGTTTTGGTGTGCCTTCGCCAGATTTTGCGGTGAGTTTTCGGCAGGTTTCCAGCGACTTTTCCCTGCATTACGGCGGTCCTGTGGTGCTTGCTGAATACAACGCAGGGTCGCCGAAATGGGATCGCCAAATCGTATCGAATTAAGGAGAACGAAAAGTCACCGAGCGTGCGGTGAATTTTCGATTCTCTTTGAATAACCCTGTATAGCTTTTTCAAGATATACTTAACTATGCTCAAGGAAACTTCCATAACCTTATTTATATACAGTGGCAAGAAAAGTATGTGAACCCTTTGGGATTACGTGGAGTTTTGCATGAATTGGTCATAAAATGTGCTCTGATCTTCATCTAAGTCACGACAATTTGAAAAACACAGTCTGCTTAAAATAATAATAATATGTTTTCATGTTTTTATTGAACATAACATGTAAACATTCACATTGCAGGGTGGAAAAAGTATGTGAACCTTTGGACTTAACTGGTTGACCCTCCTTTGGCAGCAATAACCTCAACCAAACGTTTCCTGTAGTTGCAGATCAGAACTGCACAACGATCTGGAGTAATTTTGGACCACTCCTCTTCACAAAACTGTTTCAGTGTAGCAATATTCTTGGGATGTCTGGAGTGAATCGCTCTCTTAAGGTCATGCCACAGCATTTCAATCGGGTTGAGGTCAGGACTCTTACTGGGCCACTCCAGAAGGCGTTTTGTTGAAGCCATTCTTTTGTTGAATTACCTGTATGCTTTGGGTCATTGTCCTGTTGCATCACCCATCCTCTGCGGAGCTTCAGTTGGCGGACAGATGGTCTTACTTTTTCCTGCAAAACGTCTTGATAAACTCTGGAATTCATTTTTCCATCAATGACAACAATCCGTCCAGGCCCTGAGGCAGCAAAGCAGCCCCAAACCATGATGCTCCCTCCGCCATGTTTTACAGTGGGGATGAGGTTTTGATGTTGGTGTGCTGTGCCTTTTTTCTCCACACATAGTGTTGTGTGTTTTTTCCAAACAACTCAATTTTGGTTTCATCTGTCCACAGAATATTTTGCCAGTAGTGCTGTGGAACATCTAGGTGCTCTTTTGCATACTTCAACCTGCTGCAATATTCTTTTAGGCCAGCAATGACTTCCTCCGTGGTGTCCTCCCATGTACTCCATTCTTGTTTAATGTCTTCCTTATTGTAGATGTGCAACACAAATGTTAGCATGTGCCAGGGATTTCTGTAAGTCTTTAGCTGACACTCTAGGATTCTTCTTTACCTCATTAAGCATTCTGCGCTGTGCTCTTGCAGTCATCTTTACAGGACAACCACGCCTAGGGAGAGTAGCAACAGTGCTGAACTTTCTCCATTTGTAGACAGTCTGTCTTACCGTGGACACATGAACATCAAGGCTTTTGGAGATACTTTTGTAACCCTTTCCAGCTTCATGCAAGTCAACAATTCTTGATTGTAGGTCTTCTGAGAGCTCTTTCCTGCGAGGCATGGTTCACATCAGGCAGTGCTTCTTGAAACCAGTAAACCCAAAACTGGTGTGTGTTTTTAAAGGGCAGGACAACTTTCAGTAACACATCCAATAATATCACACTGATTGGACTCAAGGTTGGCTCACTCCTGGCTCCAATTAGCTCTTGGAGAAGTCATTAGGCTAGGGGTTCACTTACTTTTTCCACCCTGCACTGTGAATGTTTACATGTTATGTTCAATAAACACATGAAAACATATATTGTTTGTGTTGTATTATTTTAAGCAGACTGTGTTTTTCAAATTGTTGTGACTTAGATGAAGATCAGAGCACATTTTATGACCAATTCATGCAAAACTCCACGTAATCCCAAAGGGTTCACATACTTTTTCTTGCCACTGTATATTATTGTTTCGTAGGCTTTAGTTGAAATGAAGTGGCAGCAAGCTTCATCGGAACACCAATAATCTTATCACCCACCACAGTAAATGAATTATGACACATTTCGATCTCGTAAAATAACCAAAAACTCTGCCTCTTCCAGGCCTCACAGCCGCGGCGATGGCCGAAGCCATGAAACTGCAGAAGTTGAAGCTTATGGCGCTAAACAACATGCACGGGAGTGGAAGTCAGAATGGAACAGAATCAGAAAATGAAGAACTCAATTCAAATGCAGGTAAGGGCTTTCATTCCTCCATCATCCGTTTTACTCCGCGACCAGCAAATGAACCTCAGCCGTCAAGGCAGATTAGTCAATGCATCTCCAGGCTTCGATAGCAATTGCAGTTGTGACAGCTGATACCAGACCTTCAGCTTTTAATTGTTATTGCTTTAGAAAACAGTCGCTCACAAGGCTAAAAGTTGCGTTTCAGCCTATGTATCCCTCACTTGTCTCGCATTCTTTTTATACCCTCTCTCCTCTATGCTTAGTGATGGAGGCATTCGGTGTTTGAGATTATGGTTAAAAATATTAATTTTCTGTTTTTATGATGCAAACCAAAATTGTTTCCAGCTTATGAAGCTTTGATATAAATTATTATTCTAAATAAAACAAAAATTAAATAATTTAAAAAAATATATATTATTAGAAATTATTTTTTTAGAAAAAAGATAATTATTATAAAGTGTTCAAGAAATCTTCATGTGCCCATGTAAAACAGGATAGATTGATAGACAGATAGAGACAGACAGACAGACAGACTGATAGAAAGATAGATAGAGGGATGGATAGATGGATAGATGGATAGATAGATAGATAGATAGATAGAGGGATAGATAGAAAGATAAATAGATAGATAGATAGATATGGGATAGATAGATAGATAGATAGATGGATAGATAGATAGATAGATAGATAGATAGATAGATAGATAGATAGATAGATAGATAGATAGATGGATAGATAGATAGATAGATAGATAGATAGATAGATAGATAGATAGATAGATAGAGGGATAGATAGAAGATAAATAGATAGATAGATAGATATGGATAGATAGATAGATAGATAGATGGATAGATAGATAGATAGATAGATAGATAGATAGATAGATAGATAGATAGATAGATAGATAGATGGATAGATAGATAGATAGATAGATAGATAGATAGATAGATAGATAGATAGATAGAGGATAGATAGAAAGATAGATAGATAGATAGATAGATAGATAGATAGATAGATAGATAGATAGATAGATAGATAGATAGATAGAGGGATAGATAGAAAGATAGATAGATAGATAGATAGATAGATAGATAGATAGATAGATAGATAGATAGATAGATAGATAGATAGAGGGATAGATAGAAAGATAAATAGATAGATAGATAGATTATCAGGGTAATTCAAAGAGATTCGAATTGCTTGAGAAAGGTAACCGAACGCTGAAAATCAGCGTTCGGTTACCTTTCCTGGCCATTCGGCTATCCAGAGAGCAGGCAATTCGCCAAATCCTGGCAAATTGTCTGCACATACGGTGACTGTTCGGTCCCTGTTCGAGGGCAGTGAAATCCTCATGAAAAAGCGCTGCTTCGGCTATTCAGAGAACACAAACCAGCAGTGAAAGGTTCCCCTAATGCCCTGCCATTCGGTGGTTTAATTCGGCAAGTTTATTCAGGAGAATCCCTTAGGCTTCAATGTTAAAAATATTCCCGTTTTAATGCAATATCTAATAAACCGTTCATTATAAAATTATGCAGTAAAGAGTCTCTTTATTTATAGATTATTTAGGATATTTTAAGCATTTTTCTGATTTTATTTTTTAAGTTTACTTATTTTTTCTGTAACAGCCCTCTTTATTATCATTCATTGGATCATATGCAAATGTCAGACATTTTCGCTCAGTAGTTTCTTTGCAAACAGTCAGGGTTATCCAAAGAGATCCGAATTGCTTGAGAAAGGTAACCGAACGCTGAAAATCAGCGTTCGGTTACCTTTCCTGGCCATTCGGCTATCCAGAGAGCAGGCAATTCGCCAAATACTGGCGAATTGCCTGCACATACGGTGCCTGTTCGGTGCCTGTTCGAGGGCAGTGAAATCCCCATGAAAAAGCACTGCTTCGGCTATTCAGAGAACACAAACCAGCAGTGAAAGGTTCCCCTAATGTCCTGCCATTCGGTGGTTTAATTCGGCAAATTTATTCAGGAGAATCCCATAGACTTCAATGTTAAAAATATTCCCGTTTTAATTCAATATCTAATAAACCGTTCATTCTAAAATTCTGCAGCAAAAAGTCTCTTTATTTATAGATTTTTTAGGATACTTTAAGCATTTTTCATTTTTTTTTTTTTTTCATTAAAAGTCCGATTTTTTTTTTTTTTTTTTTCAGTTTACTTATTTTTTTTGTAACAGCCCTCTTTATTATCATTCCCTGGATCTCCTGTGAAAATTTCAGACATTTTCGCTCAGTAGTTTCTTTGCAAACAGTGTTTCATTTTCCCAGATTCATACAAATGGTTTTTCTAATTTATTCACTGCCTCCTCTACGTCACAGCTGCTTCGGCTCTGTGTGATTCGGCTCATGTTCGGCTCCTGTTCGGCTCCTGTTCCTCTTTTTCAAAGGTTAATCCAGATGTTTTTGCTTGTTTTCAGCGTGCATTCGGTTAGTTTTCGGTGGGTTTGCGGCAGCTTTTCCCTGCAATTCGGGGACCCTGTGGTGTTTGCTGAATACACCGCAGGGTCACCGAAATGCAATCGGCAAAAGGAACCGAATTGAAGAGAACGAAAAGTCACCGAACGTGCGGTGACTTTTCGAATCTCTTTGGATAACCCTGAGTGTTTCACTTTCAATCATTCATACAAACTGTTTTCCTAATTTATCCACTTCGATCTGCGGTGTCGGCTTTTTCCGGCGGCTTCGCTGCGTGTGATCGGCTCCTGCTCGGGTTTTTCCGTGGATTTCGGCAGGTTAATCTAGATGTTTTTGCAGGTTTTCGGCGTGCATTCGACAGGTTTTGCGGTTCGTTTTCGTCAGGTTTGCGGTAGCTTTTCCCTGCAATTCGGGGACCCTGTGGTGCTTGCTGAATACACCGCAGGGTCACCGAAATGGGATCGGCAAAAGGATCCGAATTGAAGAGAAAGAAAAGTCACCGAACGTGCGGTGACTTTTCGAATCTCTTTGAATTACCCTGATAGATATAGTGATAGATAGATAGATAGATAGATATAGTGATAGATGGATGGATAGATGGATGGATAGATATGGATAGATATAGATAGATAGATAGATAGATAGATATGAATAGATAGATAGATAGATAGATAGATAGATAGATAGATAGATAGATAGATAGATAGATAGATAGATAGATATGGATAGAGATAAATAGATAGATAGATATGGATAAATGGATAGATAGATAGATAGATAGATAGATAGATAGATAGATAGATAGATACTGTGGATAGAGATAGATAGATATGGATAGAGATAGATAGATACATAGATAGATATGGATAGAGATAGATAGATAGATAGATAGATAGATAGATAGATAGATATGGATATAGATATATAGATAGATACTGTGGATAGAGATAGATAGATATGGATAGAGATAGATAAATATGAATAGAGATAGATAGATAGATAGATAGATATAGATAGATATAGATAGATAGATATGGATAGATAGATAGATAAGATAGATAGATAGAGATAGATAGATATGGATAGAGATAGATAGATAGATATGGATAGATAGATAGATAGATAGATAGATAGTAGATAGATAGATAGATAGATAGATAGATAGATAGATAGATTAGATAGATAGATAGATAGATAGATAGATAGATAGATAGATATGGATAGAGATAGATAGATAAATAGATAGATAGAATAGATAGATAGATAGATAGATAGATAGATAGGATAGATAGATAGATAGATAGATGAATAGTGTAATCCTTGTACCCGCCTTGGGTGTTATATCCTTAAGAAAGCACGGTCCTCTTGGGATTTCATACACAAGTCCTTTATTGAATTAACTGCTGTTTAGCAGACAGCAGTGTCAGCATTCAAAACAAAACAAACACATCCCTAAAAAACAAACTCTAGCTCCTTTGAGCGCTGACTCACTTAAAGGTCCCTTACTATCAGGGCTTCTTTTCTAAACTAAACAAACATAGGTTTCACCAACTTTAGAACTGTTATGTTAGCAATGAAGCTTCAGCCAGGAACCAAAACATTTTGCTCCTCTCCACCACGGGCACCTCCCTCAGAGTGAAAAAGCAGGCAGTGATTTCTTTTCACTACTGCTAAATTACTTCCAGCTGAACAGTGTGTGGAGAGTAAAAGAACCTCTTGGGCTTCCATATATAGTACAAATACTCCCCCTGGAGCTAAATATCATATCCCTCCCTATACAGTTTAGAGGGAATATACACCCTGTCACAGACCATACCGTGTACTGTATCACATATCCCTCCCCCCAGCTCAGACCCATCGGGGTGAGCGGCCTCCGACCATAAACAGTGAACATGGGAGAGGCCATCCGCATTACCCTGGGCAGTACCAGCCCTGTGGGCCATAGTGAACTGGTATGGCTGGAGACTCAGGAATCATCTAGTCACCCTGGCATTTTTTTCTTTGTTCTGCCTCATCCACGTTAAGGGTGCGTGATCAGTAACCAGTGTAAACTGCCGCCCTAGCAGATAATACCTCAAGGATTCTAAAGCCCATTTAATAGCCAGGCACTCCTTCTCCACCACGGAGTATCTCTATTCATGGGGGTTTAGTTTGCGGCTCAGGTACATGACTGGATGTTCCTCTCCCCCATGTACCTGAGAAAGCACTGCACCCAGGCCTACATCAGACGCATCGGTCTGTACTACAAACGATTTGGTGAAATCCGGAGCCACCAACACAGGATCAGCACACAGAGCTTCTTTCAGGATCAGAAAGGCACACTCTGCTTCTGGGGACCATTTAACCATAACCGGGCTTTTACCTTTGGTGAGCTCAACCAGGGGGTTAGCAATAGTAGCAAAGTCAGGGATAAACCTGCGATAATATCCCGTTAAGCCCAGGAATGCCCTGACTTGTTTTTTTGTTACCGGACGTGGCCAACCAGAGATGGCTGCTTCCTTGCTCTTTTGTGGCTTAAGGAGCCCCCGCCCGATGGTGTACCCCAGATATTTAGCCTCTTCTAGGCCTAAAGAGCACTTAGCGGGGTTAGCTGTCAAACCAGCAGTCCGTATACTATCCAGTACTGCCTGAAGCTTCAACAGATGTGTTTCCCAGTCCGCACTGTGAATTACCACATCATCCAGATAGGCAGCTGCATACTCTCTATGGGGTTGGAGTATCTTATCCATCATGCGCTGAAAGGTGGCTGGGGCACCATGCAGCCCGAATGGTAACACCTTTTACTGGTATAACCCCTCAGGGGTAGAAAAAGCCGTCTTTTCCTTGGCTCTCATGGTCAGGGGCACCTGCCAATATCCTTTGGTCATGTCCAATGTACTAAGATATCGGGCTTTACGCAATCTTTCTATCAGTTCATCCACCCGAGGCATGGGGTAAGCATCAAACTTAGAAATGTCGTTCAACTTACGGAAATCGTTGCAGAACCGTATTTCCCCATTTAGTTTAGGCACTAACACGATCGGATTATTCCACTCGCTTTGTGACACTTCGATGACCCCTAACTTAAGCATCTTTTTTACCTCTGCACTGACTGCTTCCCGTCTAGCCTCGGGTATCCTGTAGGGCTTCAGATTGACTTTCTTTCCGGGTTCCGTAATGACATCATGCTTGATGATGTGAGTTTTCCCTGGTACTGCGGAAAACACCTCTCTGTTTTTGGACACAAAATCTTTAACTTCTTGTTTCTGATGGGAAGCAAGAGTTTCGGCGATATAGACCTCTGGATCATTCCCATGGGCAACGTGCGTAGGTTTGCCTTTGGTCACCATGAGGACCTCCCTTTCTACCCATGGCTTCATTATTATTATTATTATTATTCTTTATTTATAAAGCGCCAGCATATTCCGCAGCGCTGTACAATAAGCACAGTATAGACAGGGTTACAATACATTGAACAACATTTGACAAACAGTACAGGAGGAGATGAGGGCCCTATTCCCATAGGAACTCACAATCTGGGAGGGTTGGGGTTGGAAACAGGAGGAGAGGACTGTAAGGTGAGAGTGATTGATGGTGGTGTCAGTGAGTTGGGTGGTAGGCTTCCCTAAATAGGAATGTTTTAAGGGAGCGTTTGAAGGAAGAGAAGTTAGGGGAAAGTCTGACAGTACGAGGGAGAGCATTCCAGAGAGTGGGGGCTGCGCGTGAGAAATCCTGCAGTCTATCATGGGAAGAGGAGATGCGGGGAGAAGCTAGGCGCATTAGGTTTATATGGTAGATCTGTTCTGCCTTACGTCTACCCGGCTGTCTCACTTTATAGTTTACGTAACTGACCCTCTCAGTGATTTCGTATGGGCCTTGCCAGCTGGCTAGGAATTTGCTTTCAACCGTATGGATAAGGATCAGAACCCGATCTCCTGGTTTGAATACTCGCAGCCTTGCGTTCCTGTTGTAACTGGCTTGTTGGGCTTTCTGAGCTTTTTCCATATTTTCTTTAACTATGGGCATTACAGCCTCCATCCGTTCTTGCATCTGAACTACATGTTCTATTATACTTCGGTGGGGGGTATGCTCTTGTTCCCATGTTTCCTTGGCAACATCTAAAATGCCTCTGGGATGCCTGCCGTACAATAATTCAAACGGTGAAAACATAAGGTATGGTAATAGATGATCCCAGTTCTTCCCGTCTTTATCTACCACCTTAACGCAACATAGCCTTTAGTGTTTTGTTAAACCTCTCCACCAGTGCGTCTGTTTGAGGATGGTACACCGAAGTTTTTAGTTGAGTAATGTTAAGTACTTTACATAACTCACTCATAAGTTTGGACATGAATGGGGTACCCTGGTCTGTGAGGATCTCTTTTGGTATACCCATCCTGCTAAACATCATTATTAACTCCCTTGCTATATTCTTAGAGTTGGCATTCCGTAGGGGCACTGCCTCGGGGTACCGGGTTGCATAGTCAACAACAACTAAAATGTATTGATGTCCCCTAGCGGACTTAAGCAGAGGCCCTACTAGGTCCATTGCGATCCACTCAAAAGGAACCTCTATGACAGGAAGGGGTACCAGTGGATTGCGGAAGCCTTTATGTGGGGCCTTTAGTTGACATTCTGGGCAGGATTTGCAAAACCGCTCTATGACTGAGAATATACCAGGCCAATAGAATCGGGCCAGAACTCTCTCTCTGGTTTTATCGGTCCCCAGGTGCCCTCCTAACACATGGCTATGGGCTAGCTCCAAAACAGTGTTTCTATGTGACTGTGGAACCAGCAGCTGCTCCACCTCCTCTTCCCCTTTTTTGTCTACTCGATATAACAAATTGTTTTCCACTTTAAAATAAGGAAAGCCTAGAGGCTTGTCTGGGTCTACGACTTTACCCTCCATTACTTGCACATTTTCTCTTGCCGCTTTCAGGGTTGCATCCTCCCATTGGGCAGCTCTAAAGTTTCCACAGTGGACTCCCAGATCCTGGAAATCCAACTGTTCTACAGGAGCCTCATTCTGGGGTGGTTCTACCTCATTACCCAGGCACGCGAGGGGTGCCTCTTGTTCTCTACCTGGTTCCCAGTCAATATCACTGAAAGGAAACATTTTACATCTGTCCAGCTCCTGCACCTCTTCAGAGGTCACTTCCTGAGGGCCCGAGGAGTTATCCCACATGTAACGGAAATGGGGAAAGTCCCTGCCTAATACCACATTATAGGGCAACAGGGGCACCACCCCTACACGGTATTTGACCCGTCCAACATCAGTGGCAAACTCAACCTCCGCTGTGGGGTATGAGTGGGTGTCACCATGTATACATACAATATCAAGCATTTGCTTGGCATCTAAGTGTTCTGGCTTAAGCAGAACCTCTTTTATCAAAGTAACTTCGCTCCCAGAATCAAGCAGCGCTTGCACATGCTTTCCTTCCACACTTATCAGTCTTAGATGTGTCATATCAACAGCGCTAGCCACCACACACATTTTTGAGCAAGTTAACACAGTCCTATGTGGAGCCTTTGCACCCACATCGCACTGCATGGGCTCTTCGCCTCCTGGGCAGTCACGGGCAAAATGTCCTGGTTCGTGACATCTGAAGCAGATTACTGGTTTCTCAGTCTGATCCCGTGGCTGAGGCGGGGGTTTTGGGTACCTTCCAGCATTATAGTCCCATTGTCCCATGCTGGGTACAGGGTTCTGTCCTTTGTTTCCAGTTTTTCCACCTGTCCGGTGGTTAGGGGATTTGGTTTTAGGCTGAGGATCGATACCGTGTAGCTCCTTAGCGGTCAAGTACCTTTCAACCAAGCACATCATCGCTTCTGGATCCTTTGGGTCCCCTTGGCTAACCCATTGCCACAGTCCTGTCGGCAAATGACGGAGAAAGCGATCCATGACGACCATTTCCACAATTACAGCAGCTCGGTTGACCTCAGGTTTCCGCCATTTCTGAGCAAGCCTCAGTAACTCGTACATCTGGGTTCGTGTAGGTTTCCCCATATCATAAGTCCAGTTGTGGAACCTTTGGGCCCTAAGCCCGGGAGTTATGCCTATACGAGTCAGGATCTCATCCTTTAGCTGTGTATAGTCCTGGGCCTGGTCATAGGGCAAATCTTCATAGGCCCTCTGGGATTCCCCACTTAGGCATGGAGCCAGCAGCCCAGCCCACTGATCAAATGGCCATTTTTCCCGGGCAGCGACCCTCTCAAAAGTTGTGAGGTAAGCCTCTGTATCATCCGCCTCTGACATTTTATGCAGAAAGTCGGTTGCGCGGATACGGACAGCTCGGTCCACAGGAGGGCTCCCTTCAGGTGGCGATATCAGTCTTTGCAAAACATTGGCAAGGATAGCCCTGTCTTCCTGCTGAGCGTCCCTTAGGTTTTCAACCTGTGCAGCCACTAGGCGATTTGTCTCCTGCTGCACGGCGGTCGCTTGCACCAGAGCTTTCATTAGGTCCTCCATCCTTATTCCAAAGGCAAGCAATAACAATGTATCCACAAAGCCAAAAAAGTCAGCAGGTCACAGAAAAAGAAAAAAATATCTTCCATATGCAGATTAGCAGGAGCTTCACATACCCACAGACCATTTATGTGCTTTCTGCCCGCATCCTCCACCATATTGTAATCCTTGTACCCGCCTTGGGTGTTATATCCTTAAGAAAGCACGGTCCTCTTGGGATTTCATACACAAGTCCTTTATTGAATTAACTGCTGTTTAGCAGACAGCAGTGTCAGCATTCAAAACAAAACAAACACATCCCTAAAAAACAAACTCTAGCTCCTTTGAGCGCTGACTCACTTAAAGGTCCCTTACTATCAGGGCTTCTTTTCTAAACTAAACAAACATAGGTTTCACCAACCTTAGAACTGTTATGTTAGCAATCAAGCTTCAGCCAGGAACCAAAACACTTTGCTCCTCTCCACCACGGGCACCTCCCTCAGAGTGAAAAAGCAGGCAGTGATTTCTTTTCACTGCTGCTAAATTACTTCCAGCTGAACAGTGTGTGGAGAGTAAAAGAACCTCTTGGGCTTCCATATATAGTACAAATGCTCCCCCTGGAGCTAAATATCAAATCCCTCCCTATACAGTTTAGAGGGAATATACACCCCGTCACAGACCATACCGTGTACTGTATCACAATAGATAGATAGATAGATATGGGATAGAGATAGATAGATGGATAGATAGATATATATGGATAGATAGATAGATATAGATAGATAGATAGATAGATAGATAGATAGATAGATAGATAGATAGATAGATATGGGATAGATAGATAGATAGATATGGATAGATAGATAGATAGATAGATAGATAGATAGATAGATAGATAGATAGATAGATATGGATAGATAGATATGGGATAGATAGATAGATATGGATAGATAGATATGGGATAGAGATAGATAGATAGATAGATAGATAGATAGATAGATAGATAGATAGATAGATAGATAGATAGAGGATATAGATAGATAGATAGATAGATAGATAGATAGATATAGATAGATAGATAGATAGATAGATAGATAGATATGGATAGATAGATAGATATGATAGATAGATAGATAGATAGATAGATAGATAGATAGAGGATAGATAGATAGATAGATAGATAGATATGGATAGATAGATAGATAGATAGATATGAATAGATAGATAGATAGATAGATATGAATAGATAGATATGGATAGATAAATAGATAGATATGGATAGATAGATAGTT
This sequence comes from Leptobrachium leishanense, assembly GCA_009667805.1. Taxonomy (NCBI): domain Eukaryota; kingdom Metazoa; phylum Chordata; class Amphibia; order Anura; family Megophryidae; genus Leptobrachium; species Leptobrachium leishanense. Next base: position 11,039,840 of record CM019071.1, read on the forward strand.
CTTATGCTAAACTCCTCCTCTAATGGACTCCAGACAATATTTGTAATACACAGTGCTCAGCTTAATAATGCAAGCTGGAACAAGAGCTAGCAAATAACAAACTTTGGTCCCTATTACATTCTACGCGCAATTTCGTTCGGTGGTATTACAATCCTCGCACATTTTGTCATCCGTCAAAAGATAACGTTCGTTAAACCGACACTCAAAAATGCGCGCAAAGTAGCGTTTTTGACGCGAGTCCGTCATTGTTGTGCGGACTGCGCACAACAGATGTACGTTTTGACGGGAGACAAGTTAGTGGCCGTCATTTTTGTCAGGTCTAGTAAAAAAAAACCTGCGCATCGACGTTCTCCATTGTGAATCCACAGTTTGGTACGGTCAGGTTGTTACAATTTGCAGTTACCACCAGCTTTTCAAAGACGTTAAAATCATGCGCGCAAACGTTGCGCGTAAAATTTTGCGCGGAGATTGTAATACCATGCGCGTACCAAACGCATTTGCGCTCACAATGTTAAGTATAGGACGCGCAAAGTTCACCACGCTCACGCAGGTCCATCCGCATTAAACGTTAATGCGCATTTTTTGAATGAACGTTGTAATACGACATTCAGCGCAAAGGGTTTTGCCCCTCGCGTTAATGCGTTTTTGCGCACGCTCAAAATTGTGAGCGAAGAATGTAATAGGGCCCTTTATTGTTGCATTTTAATATGCTTCTATTGGAATTTTCCTGCCTGGCTGGGGGTAGGTCCCTTTCTGACGTCATCGCGGCCATGAGTGATGATGTCAGTGGGCGGGGGGAGGTTCCAAGGTGTGGTCTGACTTCCAGGAATCCAGACCACGGCAGGATTCCCCCCAGACCCGCGGAGGTCTCCCCTCGAGGCTGCGGACGTACGGGGGATGTCCTCCGCATGCTGCGAGGGAATCTCCATGACGTCCCTCACACGTCTTCTGCAGCCAAGGGAGTTAAGGGCCAAAATGTCACTTTTATCCGTACTCCAATAAAAATACATGTACACTACGCCAGGAGCACCTCTTGTTTTCCTAAGGGTTGTGCAGTAGATGGTGGCTTTTTCTTGGCCAGGCAGTGTATAGACAGCATATACGGTATATATATATATGTGAGAGAAAGAGATGTTTTCTCTTTTTGTATTAAAATAAAGTTTTCTTTAATGTGTAAAATAAATTCAGCAAATAAGTAGACCCGTTGCAGAACTTAAATTTAGAAATATAACACATCCCAGGAGTCGAGGACAAACATTTTGGCCAGAAGTCGGCCAAATGGATTTAGGTGTACGGTGACATTTAAAGGGTTATTCACTAAGCGGCGAATTTGCCACCCAGATGCACTGAATGGTGAATTTCACCATACGGTGCGATTTTGGTGCAGTTCGTCTAATCACTAAACTGTCACTTAGCCAAATACTGGTGAATTGACAGTGAATTCAGTGCAGTTTGCCGCAGATCACCACAGATTGAAGATCCACGATGATCTTTGGCGGCAGTAATGGTTAATCTATTCAGAGAACACCGAACTTTCTCGAATTTTCAGCGAAATGCCCTGATTTTCAATGATTCAGCTCGACAGGTTTAAACAGGCGAATCCCATAGGTTTTAATGTACAAAATATCATTACATTTTTTATTTTTTTTTAAAATATTTGTTCTTTTTATTTTAAGCAAATAGCATTTCAATGTATTTATTTTTTAGAACACCTTTTGTATTTTTTATATTTTTTTGACGTAATTTTGATTCTCAATATTTTTTAAAGGCGTTTTTCGTTTATTCTGTAACAGACCATTTTATTATTTTTTAAAGGACATTTTTTATTATTTAGACACATTTTAATGCATTTTGGTTTAAACACCTATTAAGAGAATATTAGAGTTCTGTTTTTTCTTCCGTTCTGGTGATTGGGGGCCAGTCCGGCGGTCTTTGGCAACTCCATCTTCGATGCACCCTGCGGTGAATAAAGAATTCACTGAAGGGTAGGCGAAATGGAATTTCGCTGAAATTACAGTGTTTTGTGAATAACCGCTTTAAATTCTTCTTGAGATATATATATATATGACCATGCCATTTGGCGATGTACAACATCTAACACCCCCAACCGTGCGCCCGATGAATGTCCCAATGTTTACTGTAGATACTCGAGTATACTGCTAGATTTTGGTGACAAAAATTTACCTTAAAATTGGAGGGGTCGCGTTATATTCGAGATATCTGCACCATGTGTGAAAAAAAACTTGCCGTGCTCTGGATCCCAAGTCTCCCGGAAGTTCCGGTAGTCTCGCTGAAGTGAATGCGGGGCTCCCTTATGCTTGCAAACACGTCAGGAACTCGCAGATTCGGGAGATTTGGGATTCATCACGGCCAGAGGGCACGCTCGGTTTAAGCCAATCATTCACCTTGCTCGCCTCCGCTGGCCATCTAACGGCTAGTAAAGAAAACTGGTGGCCGGCGACTTCCTACTTAGTAAAAACTGCAATCATTCTAGAGCAGAGCACCCTGACCTGAGGGGTAGCCTGACTGTGTTAAGAGAACCTGGAAAGATTTTAATTGTTACCCGTCACAGTAAAATTTTGCTCCTCGCGTTATATTTGAATCTTGAGTATTCTCTCATTTCCATAATAAATCGCTATCCATCGTGTTATATTCGGGTCGCGCTATACTCGACTATCTACGTTAATTCTAATATTCTGATCAGTAAGCTTCTAGACCTGATGAAAGGAGGATCACTCTCGAAAGCTTGTTTTTTAAATGTAACATTAGTCCAATAAAAAAGGTATCACTACAGACTGCTATACTCGTGATTTTATATATATATATATATGTATATTTTTTGTACATATGTTTGCAACCATTGCTCATTAACAATCTGTCTGGTTCTTTTTTAACAGAACTACCTAAAGATCAGACAATGTAGCGAATGATGTATTTTAACACTGTTATGTTTTACCTGTGCGCAGAAAGCATAATGTCTTTCTTTCTCTGTGACACCTGTTTTGTCCCGGTGTGCGGCAGTTATTGCATAGAAAACAGCATTTTTTCATTCTTTGTGGCCATTGTTTTGTTAATTTATTATGCCGAGGATCTACCAGCTGAGCCTCATCTCAGATTGACTCATCCTGCCGTTACGTACGGAATTCTGGATTTATTTTAGAAAAAAAACTCAATACCATATGGTGTGACCAAAAGAGGCAATTCTTTTTAGTGCCTAATTCAAGGCTGCTCTTTCATTTAAAAGCGTGTACTCATGTGGCTTTCTTTAAAAATATAACGTGCATTAAGTCTGCTCTTTTCTTCTTGCTCACTTTCCCGAGCATCAATCAATCAATTTATATTGATCCAGAGCTTTTCATGCTTTAATCTCTCAAGGTACTCCTGTGCATCATATACTAAATGTTACCAGCCGAAGGGACGACTTCTATAATGATAAATCAGAGATGCATTTACATGATCGCTAAAACAGTCAAAGAAATGACCATATTGTGGAAGAGAAAGGGAAGATAACCTTGACATTTCCTCCACAAACCAACCAAGCTTGTAGACAAAGAACCCAGAGCTCGTTTCAATTCTACTGGCCAGTTTTGGGGGAAAAATATCGGCTGCTTTGGTTGACATTTTTTTCTGAATATCGACTGATTCAAAGAAAAATTCAGCCAGGATTTGAAAACCAGTGCTGGTCCGAATTAAAGCGGGCTGGTTAAACTCCTGGTAACAGCCGTATTTTCGGCCAGCACCATACAGATTTGTTCCTGTAGCATACAGATTGTTTACAAATAGAAAAATGTGATGTTTAGAAAAAACCCAAGATTTTAGCCTCCTTATTCTCACTTTTTCTGCCTGAAAATCCATTTATCAGCACATTTCAGCACTTGTAATTTTTTAGGAAATCGGCATAGCGATAATTTCGAATAGAATTGCTAAAGACGATATTTTCATTAGAAAGTATAACCTCGAGAGGCGATACTTGATACGAATTTTAATCGGAATTTGAAATGCTGGTAAGGTCGAATTTGAATCCCCCGAACTGAAAAATGGTCAAAACGCGTCCGAAAAAAGGTGTCGACTTTTCTTATTATTGATTAATCAGTTGGTCGATTGATCGGCCTGTGTACAGCAGCGCACATTGTCTAGAGTCAGTCTGAGCTAAACATTAATAGCCTCAGATGCTACTTTGGAGCTGTTTGGAGAAGACGTGCCGATGCTTTACTCGGTATGATTTAGTTCTGGGGTAAGGTTAGACATAACCAGTTTGTTTCTATTTAGTTTGCAGCAATGGCAGAAATATTGCATGGACCCAGAGGAACTACCACTGGGTGGAGGAGCTGTAACCCTGTTTTGTTTAATCCTTACTTGGATTTGGAGTCCGGTGCCACCGCCCCAACCTCCCTCTGTCTAATAATAATAGGCTGTGTTTGCTTTCTGTCGTGTGCAGGTTGGCGAGGGTACGAGCCCAGGATGCAGTGACACTTTATATACAGTATCTATCCAAATTCCTAATACCTCTCTATTTACCTTTTATTTTGGTTTAATATTTTGTATCTATGTATTTGTCCATGCCTATCTATCTATCTATCTATCTATCTGTAGGATCAGTTGATTAAATGGTAATATTCCTTTGATTGCCCCACCTGCCGTTTCTACCAAATATTTATATTTTTTCATCTATTTATGATTAAATCTATCCATCTGTATCTATCTATGTATCTATGTATCTATGTATCTATCTATCTATCTATCTATCTATCTATCTATCCATCTGTATCTGCATCTACAGTCAGGTCCAGAAATATTGGGACATCGACACAATTTTAACATCTTTGGCTCTATACACCACCACAATGGAGTTGGAATGAAACAAACACAATGTGCCTTAACTGCAAACTGTCAGCTTTAATTTGAGGGTATGTACATCCAACTCAGGTGAACGGTGTAGGACTTACAGCAGTTTGCAGATGTGCCTCCCACTTGTTAAGGGACCAAAAGTAATGGGACAGAATAATAATCATAAATCAAGCTTTCCCTTATTAATACTTGGTTTCAAATCCTTTGCAGTCAACCACAGCCTGAAGTCTGGAACGCATAGACATCACCAGACGCTGGGTTTCATCCCTGGTGATGCTCTGCCAGGCCTCTACTGCAACTGTCTTCAGTTCCTGCTTGTTCTTGGGACATTTTCCCTTCAGTTTTGTCTTCAGCAAGTGAAATGCATGCTCAATGGGATTCAGGTCAGGTGATTGACTTGGCCATTGCATAACATTCCACTTCTGTCCCTTCAAAAACTCTTTGGTTGCTTTTGCAGTATGCTTTGAGTCATTGTCCATCTGCACTGTGAAGCGCCGTCCAATGAGTTCTGCAGCATTTGGCTGAATGTGAGCAGATAATATTGCCCGAAACACTTCAGAATTCATCCTGCTGCTTTTGTTAGCCGTCATATCATCAATAAATACAAGAGAACCAGTTCCATTGGCAGCCATACATGCCCACGCCATGACACTACCACCACCATGCTTCACTGATGAGGTGGTATGCTTAGGATCATGAGCAGTTCCTTTCCTTCTCCATACTCTTCTCTTCCCATCACTCTGGTACAAGTTGATCTTGGTCTCATCTGTCCATAGGATCTTGTTCCAGAACTGTGAAGGCTTTGTTAGGTGTTGTTTGGCAAACTCTAATCTGGCCTTCCTGTTTTTGAGGCTCACCAATGGTTTACATCTTGTGGTGAACCCTCTGTATTCACTCTGGTGAAGTCTTCTCTTGATTGTTGACTTTGACACACATACACTTACCTCCTAGAGAGTGTTCTTTTTTTGGCCAACTGTTATGAAGGGTGTTTTCTTCACCAGGGAAAGAATTCTTCAGTCATCCACCACAGTTGTTTTCCGTGGTCTCCCGGGTCTTTTGGTGTTGCTGAGCTCACCGGTGCGTTCCTTTTTTTGAGAATGTTCCAAACAGTTGTTTTGGCCACGCCTAATGTTCTTGCTATCTCTCTGATGGGTTTGTTTTGTTTCTTCAGCCTAATGAAGGCTTGCTTCACTGATAGTGACAGCTCTTTGGATCTCATCTTGAGAGTTGACAGCAACAGATTCCAAATGCAAATAGCACACTTGAAATGAACTCTGGACCTTTTATCTACACATTGTAAAATTGGGGTAATGAGGGAATATCACACACCTGGCCATGGAACAGCTGAGAAGCCAATTGTCCCATAACCTTTGGTCCCTTAACAAGTGGGAGGCACATCTGCAAACTGCTGTAAGTCCTACACCATTCACCTGAGTTGGATGTACATACCCTGAAATTAAAGCTGACAGTCTGCAGTTAAAGCACATTGTGTTTGTTTCATTCCAACTCCATTGTGGTGGTGTATAGAGTCAAAGATTTTAGAATTGTGTCGATGTCCCAATATTTCTGGACCTGACTGTATCTATATATCTATCTATCCATATCTATCTATCTATCTATCTATCTATCTATCTATCTATCTATCTATCTATCTATCTATCTATCTATCTATCTATCTATCTATCTATCCATATCTATCTATCTATCTATCTATCTATCTATCTATCTATCTATCTATCTATCTATCTATTCATATCTATCTATCTATCTATCTATCTATCTATCTATCTATCTATCTATCTATCTAATCTATCTATCTATCTCTCATATCTATCTTCTATCTATCTATCTATCTATCTATCTATCTATCTATCTATCTATCTATCTATCTATCTATCTATCTATCTATCTATCTATCTAACTATCTATCTATCTGTAGCGCTCACCCCCGAAGGAGCCGCTTAAAATATTAAAACAATTTGGGCTCGTCTCCCCATGGCAAGAGAAATAACGGACGCGACACAGGTGGATGGGGTTAAAGATTTGGTGCGTTTACTGTTCCCAGTGAACGGGGAAAAAGGCAGGGTAAATAAAATGCACATACAGGGGTGGGACAATAATGCAAGGGGGGATAAATAATAATACAGTACATATAACACAACTTTAACAAATACTCCCTCGATCCCGAGTAGAAAGCTAAATAGCAATGTTCCTCTAAACATAACACTACATATAGATAACATAGGAATGTAACTCTTCCTCACCGTATCATTAATCCAATCTCCTTCCCACCAACCTATCAAGTGTAGCTGAATGATAACCCTCCCCAAACACCCCAAAGTGTAGGTGTGCATGTGAGTGTAGCGGTCGCGCTGGCCAGCAAAAATATAAATATATCAGGGGGAAAAAAGAAAAAAAATCAAAATACTCTTCGTGCACAATCTTGAAAAAAACAGTCTCGGTCACTAGAGATCTCTTCAAAAGAAATGTAAGTCCCAACCGTTGGGGCCCTTGTTGCAGAAAATGCGGTGTTGTACCCCGCTATGGTCTATGCAGTGGTGGCAGAGATGCGGTATCGTACTGCACTATGGTCTATGCAGTATGTAGCATTTGCAGGTTGTACTGCGCTGTGGTCTATGCAGTTTTCGGGGTTTGTGGGTTTGTACTGCGCTACGGTCTATGCAGTAACGGAAGTGCGGTGATGTACTGCGCTGTGGCCTATGCAGGCCTCTCACCCTTCCAGACGCTCGGGCGACACGGGTCCCAGCCTCCCCAGTCAGCCTTTCCAGCCTCTGAGTCGGTCCTCTGGCTCCTCAGACGGTGATCCGGCTCTCTCTCCCAGGCGCGCGTCCGCACCCTGTGCTTCGTGCTGGTCCCTCCGGCTTGTAGCCTTCCGATCTTCGGACTGTGCAGCCTCACAGCCGTTTCGGTGTCCGTGGCCGGGTCCCCGGTCCGCGTCCTCCGCTTTTCCCCGTTTTCCTCTTCTCCCCTCCTCTGCGTGCTTCTCTCCTCTCTTCCGGCTCCTCCCTCCTCCTTGTCCGTTTATTTTCAAAAACTCCCGCCAAAAAAAACGGCTTTCTCTTCGCGAGCCGGCTCCTTGCGCCCGCCGTTGGGGCTTTCCTTGCACACTTCCTGCATCTCCCGCGCTAGGCATGCCGGGAGATGTAGTCCATCGGCGCTACACTCTCCCCCCTCTAGAATCCTTGGGTCTCTCCAAGGAGGTGCAGCGTGTGTATGAGTGCGTACATGTGTGCTAGTTACACTTCCCTCCTTGACATAACCCAACTTTACATATACTTTCTCCAAACGTTCTAACAATTCTATGGCCTCTACTAACATAGCGGACACTTTGGGCACTCTTGTCACGGTGGTCACAGCCTCTTCCGTACAGCGTCCTGATGAGTCGTAGGTGAGCCTTCTTGGAGGCCGAACAGAGCGTTTTGGCATGACTAGCTCTTGGTCGGGTAGGCCCTCACTAGGCGTGAGGGTTTCTTCTCCCCTGGTGGAGCCTCTAGGCTCCGTTGATCTCCTGTCGGACAGACCCTCAACAGACGGGGGAGTACCGACCCCCTCGATGGAGCCTCCTGGCTCTGTCGATCCTCCATTGAGCAGACCTTCAACAGACTCAAAAGTGTCCTCTCTTCCCACTTCGTGAAATTCACCTGGTTGATCCCCACACGTTGTCACTTCCTCTTCATCCTCGTAGGACCCTTCCAGCGAGGGCATGGAGTCATGTTCCGATCGAACGTCTTCTTCTTCAGGGGAGTCCACCTCGACATGGGTGTCTTCCAGGCGGAACTCGGGAGCTTCAGGCCGCAAGTTGCTCTCCCGAGTTCCCCAAACCCAACGAGTCCCGTCCGGCTCCTGCGACAGCCCTTGAGCCTGACGGCCACTCCCTCCTCCACTGTCCCCTTCGCCTGTGCCTACCTCCCAGGCCTGCGAAGGCCAGTGGTGGGGAGGTAGGGTCCCCAAAGGCAGGGTAGGTGGAGGGGTTTCGTCCCAGTTCGGGACCTCTGCGGTCTTCGATATCGTGAGCGAAGATGTTGAATCCTCAGTCGCCAACGAACTCGACGGCCATATCCACTCAAGGCAGAGACTCCCCTCATCGCTGTCGTCTTCGCCGGCGTCCGCTCCCCGGGCCTGCTGAGACCTGGTGCGGGGAGCTGGACAGGGCCCAGGGAGACTCGGTGCGAGGGCTTGCTCCCCGATTGGGATCCTCACTGCTTCTCCCAGTGGTAACAGGTGATTCCTGTGCCAATTCTTAAGCGGGCCTGCTCGACCCTCGGGTCGGATCTGGTAGACCGGCAGTCCCGGCAGCTGCTTGCAGATTAGGTAAATTTGCGAGCTCCATCGGTCGGCCAACTTGTGTCGGGCAGCCACGCCCAGATTCTTTAACAAAACCCGATCGCCGGGCTGTAGATCATGCAGTCGGACCCGCAGGTCGTAGTTTTTCTTGTTCCGCAGTTCCCTACTTCCTGAAGTCTGACGGGCATGCTCGAACGCGGAGGCCAAGTTCTTCCGAAGTCGATCCACATATCCTTTGTGTGAACTTCCAGACGTTCCGTCGGGCGCTACCCCAAACGCCAGGTCAACCGGCAGCCGAGCCTCTCTTCCGAACATTAACCGGTAAGGCGAGTACCCTGTGGAGTCGTTCTTGGTGCTGTTATAGGCGTGCACCAGTGTGGCTACTTGTCGGCTCCAACTCTGCTTCTCTCGGACGGACAGTGTCCCTAACATGTTTAGCAATGTCCGATTGAATCTCTCGGGTAAGGCGTCACCTTGCGGGTGGTACGGGGTTGTTCGAGTCTTCTGGATGCCAAGTGAGTGTAGTAGCTGTCCCACTAGTTTTCCCTCGAAATCCCGACCCTGGTCGGAATGGATCCTCTTCGGCAGACCGTAATGGACAAAAAATTTTTCCATCAACACCTTCGCCACCGTGTGAGCGCGTTGATCCTTGGTGGGGAAGGCTTGGGCGTAACGCGTAAAATGGTCGGTTACTACCAGGATGTTTCCCTGGCCACTTGTATCGGGCTCTAGGCATAGAAAGTCTATACACACCAAGTCCATGGGGCCTTGGCTCTGTAGGTGTCCCATAGGCGCGGCTCGGGCGGGCAGGGTCTTCCGTTGGATACATCTGAGGCACGAACGACAATACCCCTCCACTTCAGCCTTCATTCCCGGCCAGTAGAAGCGGTCTCGCACTAACTTGAAGGTTTTCTCCACACCCAAATGCCCGTGATTGTCATGCAGTGACTCCAACACCTTTTCCCGGTGCTTCTCAGGGAGGAACAGTTGCGTGACTTCCTCGTGATCAGAAGACGGTGCTCTACGGTATACCACCCCTCTCTTGTATAGTCAATCTTTCCCACTCTCTGTAAGCCAGTTGGGCCCCTTCCAGACGACTCGTCTGCAAAAGTTCCCGCTTGTCTTCTTTCAAGGCTTTCCCAACTAAAGCGATGAGGGGATCTTCGGCTTGGTCGCCTCGTAAGTCTTTCCTTGAGAGTGCCGGTAAATCCGTGTCCTTGAGTTGGGTGAGGTTGCAGTAGAGTTCGGGAACAGCCCCAGCCCTGATTCCGATTGCCTCGGCTCCGGCTACGCCCCCTCCCCGTTCGACCCCTCGACACACGGCCTGCACCCCGTCTGGAGTCAGCTGAGTCCATTCTGTATGATGGGGTCTCCGAGACAGAGCGTCTGCGTCCCTGTTGTTCACTCCCGGTCGGTACTTCAGGCTGAACTGGAATCCGGATAACGCAGCCAGCCACCGATGTCCGGTTGCATCTAACTTTGCCGTGGTGAGGATGTATGTCAGTGGGTTATTGTCGGTCTTTATTACAAACTCAGCTCCATATAAATAGTCCTTGAGTTTGTCCACCACGGCCCACTTCAACGCTAGGAACTCCAGCTTGTGAGTTGGGTAGTTTCGTTCCGATGGTGTGAGACTCCGGCTCACGTAGGCTACGGGCCGCAGCAGATCGTCATGCTCTTGGTACAGGACCCCTCCAAACCCTCTCTGCTGGCGTCCACGTGTAACTCGTACGGCTTTTTTGGATCTGCGTACGCTAGAACAGGCGCTCTGGTCAGACTCTCTTTTAACTTTCGGAAGGAATCTTCACATCCTTCAGTCCACTCCTCTTGCACTGACTCTTTAGCCTTCCTCTGCCCGAAGGCCGGCGTCCCCTGACTCGGAGCCTTCGATTCCACTTGTGTCTCTTTGTTCTGTAGAAGTTCGTTCAGTGGTTTCGAAATTTTGGCGAACCCCTCCACGAACCTTCTGTAGTATGAACAGAACCCCAGAAATGACCTTACTTCCGTGACCGTCCGCGGTCTAGGCCATGACGTCACCGCCCCAACTTCCGTGGATCCGTGGAAACGCCCTCCGCCGAGACTACGTGTCCCAAGTAAGTCACCGAGGGTAGGCAGAACTGACACTTTTCCAGCGACAGCTTCAACCCCTCTTCATGGAGTCTCTTCAGTACTTTCTCCAGTCTCTGTTCGTGTTCCTCCAGGGTTTTTCCGAAAACAATGATATCATCCAGGTACACAAGTACCTCTATCAAGTTCATATCTCCCACGGTCTTCTCCATCAATCGCTGGAAGGTAGCGGGTGCCCCAGTGAGGCCCTGGGGCATCCGATTGAATTCGAAGAACCCCAGCGGGCATATGAATGCCGTTTTCTCTCTGTCATCTGGGTGCATGGGTATTTGGTGGTAGCCACTCCGAAGGTCCAGCACGCTGAACCACTTCGCCCCTGACAGGCACTGTAAGGCGTCCTCTATTCGAGGGGTGGCGTACTGGTCTGGGATGGTTCGCTGGTTTAGGGTACGGTAGTCGATACACAGCCGGATGGAGCCGTTCTTCTTTCGGACCAGCACGATCGGCGAGGCGTAGGGACTTCTGGACTCTTTGATCACCTTTGTCCGTTGCAGTTCGTTCAGCTGCTCCCTCAAGTCGTCCAAGTCCCCCAGCGGGACTCGCCTGGACCTCTCCCGGAACGGCTTGTCTTCATGCAATCGGATACGGTGTTCGGTGCTCTTTGCCAACCCCACGTCGAACTCATCCCTGGAAAATAACTCCTTCCACTTCAGCACTTGAGCCTGAAGGCGCCTCTTCCACTCTTCGGAGATGGGAGCGTTCTTCGGGAAAAAGTTTTCTTCCGGGATGTCCTGTCCCCCTTCACTCCCCCCAGACGGGTTAGGGAGCAGAGGCTTGGCGGACGCCACCTGTCCAATGGGTGTCCGAGCCTTCAGGACGACCGGTGAGGTTGATACATTGCACACATCAACGGAGACCCTTCCGCTAGTTTGCTGCAACATCTTCGTGGGTATTACCTCGGGGACTATTTCCAAGCCCACTTCACCCCCTTTGATAGGATCAGTTTCCAGCAAGACGTACGGCCCCGTCGGCAGTCCATTCGTTCGGACGGATACCTGCAGGCGGGCTACTTCTCCGACTTGCAAAACCTTCCGAGGCCCTCTCAGCCTCCACACACGCCCTACTTCGGTCGGTGCTTGCTGTTCTTCAATCATCTTATTGTAGACGGGACGCAACAGGGGGTGTAATTCCCCAATGGGACCTTCTTCCAGAGTCAAAGGAGTTAGAAGGCGCCGCACCAGGTCCGTGTTCGTCCCCACGATCATGGATCCTCGATGGTCTCCTGTAGGCCGAGGACACACAATGGCCAAAGCCTCGCAACTTCTGGGCTGTCCGGTGACTTCGGGTCCCAGGTCTAGCTTCACCTGCAGATACCCGTCGTACGGGAGACTTTCCGTCCCAATGCCCCATATCTCCAGATCCTTCAAAGCTTTCAGGGGCAAGTGCTTCAGGTGCTTCTCATAAAAGTCGCGGTATAGAAGGGTCACCTGTGCCCCAGAGTCCAGCAAGGCCTTTGTATAGATTCCCTCGACTCTGATCGGAACTACGGGGGAAGGCCCTATTAGGTGCTTCGGGATTTCTGCTGACGTAGAGCAGGGTTTCGGTCCCGTCCTTTTCACTCTTATTTTCTTACGACTTCGGTTCGCCTTTGAGCGGGTTCTTTCCTTCTTCTGAGGGGCTTCTGGTTCCGGGGGGACCGCGGGGTCCGTCCCGACAAGCTCAGTGATCGCGGGGTTGCTCGTTTCACTTGTCCTGTCTACCCACGTGACGGTCCTGGAGCTCTCGGTGTCTTCGGGGCGCCCCAGCTGCTCCTCTACTGGGGCCCCATGGCGTTTCCCGCCGACGTGGCGGAGAACAGCTTCTTTATGATCTGAGCTAGTTCTGTTTCGGGGGAGGTTTCTGTCTTTGGCTTCTGGCACTGTGCCCGAAAGTGACCCATCTCGCCACACCTGAAACACTTCCTCCCCGCCAACTCTGCCGACGGATTGGTCCCGGTGAATTTTGACACGGGGGTCTGACCGGACGCCATGGTCGCGTTTCCGGTGCCTTTTTCCATGAAGGCCTTCTGTAATGCTGCTTGGGTTTCAATCACCTTTAACAAGACTTGACTCCATTCTGACTGAGTCTGCTGCATTCTTGTTTGAGTTTCTTGTATTTGTTGGATGGCCTTTTTCAGGTCCGTATGCTGCCGGGGAAAAGGTTCGCTAGTGATAACCTCCATCGCTCGGGGGGTCGGAGAGGGGTCCCGTCCTTCTATCTCGGAGCCGTAAGTGTCGCTGGATTCTTCATCCCATAGCGTGCACTCCCTGGGCCGTGCCTGTTGGGTGTGCACCTTTACTCCACTTTTCGACGACTTCTCTTCCAATAGTGCTTCCTCCTCTCGGACCGTTCGGATTAGTTCCAGATACTTTAGTTCTTGGTTGTTTCCTTTTGCCCTTAACTTAAGCATCACTGGATCTAAAGGTTGAGCGCCCCTTAAAACTTGCTGCATGCGGATTCCATCAATCTTCTCTGGATCAACTCCTTTCTTCAGTAATATGCGGTGTAAAATTCGGTCCAACCGCCCCATGTACTCGGTCATTTTTTCTCCTTTCTGTTGGTAGGTGTGTTCATATAAAAAATAATTCTGCTACTTTCTCGGTCTGCCCAAACACCTCCTGCAGGATATTCAGATAATCTAAAGCCGTGCAATCCCGTTGACTTGCCTTTAAATTTCTGACGGCCTCGGACGCGGGTCCTCTCAGACTTTCCGTTAGTCTTTGTTTCCTTTGGGACTCTGGGATATCCCATTCATCCATGGCTTGCGTCGCCTGCTCCACCCATTCGTCATAGGTTTCCTCTCCTGCCGGTGTTGGGGTGTTTCCTGAAAAAATTCTCAGACGCCTGTAATTAAAATTAACCGGTGGGGGGTCGTTTCTTCGGCTTTTTTCTAGTAATTCACCGATGGCTCTGACAAACTCTGGCCCTATGACGGCCATCTGTCCCGGTGTTCCTGCTTCCGCGTACTCTAGTTTCGGCACTCTGGGTCTGTATATTTTGGCTTCCATTCCTTCCGCTATGGTTATGCTCTCTTTTTGGAAACAGTCTGGGATACCTCCCCTCCACTCAAATAATACGTGCGTCTGTGCAACGTCTTGGTATCTCCTCACGTCTTTTATTCCTCCTCGGTGCGTCTGCGCCAACGCTCGTATAGCTTGACAAATTCTTTCCTGTTCCCATGTGCCTGTGGGAATCTCTAACACAACACTTGAGGCCAACTCGCTATCTCGCTGTCTACACCATCCAGCGGCAGTGTCCGCGTCCATTTTTCTCTCGCCAAAAAGAACGGTATTTTTAGAGACGAATCCCGGCTCGAGCCCCCACGTGTAGCGCTCACCCCCGAAGGAGCCGCTTAAAATATTAAAACAATTTGGGCTCGTCTCCCCATGGCAAGAGAAATAACGGACGCGACACAGGTGGATGGGGTTAAAGATTTGGTGCGTTTACTGTTCCCAGTGAACGGGGAAAAAGGCAGGGTAAATAAAATGCACATACAGGGGTGGGACAATAATGCAAGGGGGGATAAATAATAATACAGTACATATAACACAACTTTAACAAATACTCCCTCGATCCCGAGTAGAAAGCTAAATAGCAATGTTCCTCTCTAACATACACATATACATATAGATAACATAGGAATGTAACTCTTCCTCACCGTATCCATTAATCCCAACCCCGAATAACCCTCCCCAAACACCCCAAAGTGTAGGTGTGCATGTGAGTGTAGCGGTCGCGCTGGCCAGCAAAAATATAAATATATCAGGGGGAAAAAAGAAAAAAAATCAAAATACTCTTCGTGCACAATCTTGAAAAAAACAGTCTCGGTCACTAGAGATCTCTTCAAAAGAAATGTAAGTCCCAACCGTTGGGGCCCTTGTTGCAGAAAATGCGGTGTTGTACCCCGCTATGGTCTATGCAGTGGTGGCAGAGATGCGGTATCGTACTGCACTATGGTCTATGCAGTATGTAGCATTTGCAGGTTGTACTGCGCTGTGGTCTATGCAGTTTTCGGGGTTTGTGGGTTTGTACTGCGCTACGGTCTATGCAGTAACGGAAGTGCGGTGATGTACTGCGCTGTGGCCTATGCAGGCCTCTCACCCTTCCAGACGCTCGGGCGACACGGGTCCCAGCCTCCCCAGTCAGCCTTTCCAGCCTCTGAGTCGGTCCTCTGGCTCCTCAGACGGTGATCCGGCTCTCTCTCCCAGGCGCGCGTCCGCACCCTGTGCTTCGTGCTGGTCCCTCCGGCTTGTAGCCTTCCGATCTTCGGACTGTGCAGCCTCACAGCCGTTTCGGTGTCCGTGGCCGGGTCCCCGGTCCGCGTCCTCCGCTTTTCCCCGTTTTCCTCTTCTCCCCTCCTCTGCGTGCTTCTCTCCTCTCTTCCCGGCTCCCTCCCTCCTTCCTTGTCCGTTTATTTTCAAAAACTCCCGCCAAAAAAAACGGCTTTCTCTTCGCGAGCCGGCTCCTTGCGCCCGCCGTTGGGGCTTTCCTTGCACACTTCCTGCATCTCCCGGCGCTAGGCATGCCGGGAGATGTAGTCCATCGGCGCTACATATCTATCTCTCATATCTATCTATCTATCTAATTCTAGATGTATATATCTTTACATCTAACCATTCTTTCAGTCTTTACATATCCACCTCTCTGACTATCTACAAATATATGAGCATGATAATGCTTTTACGTACAGGCAGATGTTAGTATTCGTTCAAATCGTATGGCTGTTCACCTACGCCGCGCTGTTAGTTTACTGTTCCCCCTTGGTAATTGCATGGCATTGCGCTGCGACTGTGCGGTAAATCATTTCTGTATATATGCCGGGTAATTTAGTCTAGATTTAAGCATGTCTATAATAGGGTGTTTATTTATAAGCAATAATAAGAAAACAGGCTTATAAGTCAGCTCATAATAACATTGACATTAGCTTCAGGCCAGTGCTTGATTTGACCTATTCTGTTAACATTCGAATGGCTCCCACGAGCGCCGTGCAGGAAGCAGTGATTCAAACGACTTGAATTATTATTATTATTTTTATTGTACGACATTCTCGAAAACAAAAGAAATGAGGGCGACCCCCCCCCCCACCACCACCACCATATTGAGCGAATCCTACAGTATCTTTGATTCTGGGTTGTGTATAATAGGGGAGATAATAGCTGAAACATGATTCCGCATCTCGATTTCGCATGAATAACAACTCATTCGCGTTTCATTTAAGCGGCGAATGAGAAACCCTGTGTTTTATTGTTTTAGGAAATTAGTCTATGTACTATGAAGCTTTGTAATTCATCACCAAAGGTTATGGTGGCGGAGAGTTTTGTGGGAAATAAATGCCTGAATGATTATAATTGTAGCTGTCAAATCAGAAATCTACAGCGGCGTGGATTTCATAACTTAATACAGTATTAGGGCACACGGAGGCATGTTTTCTTGGAACAGAATGCCGAGCCTTTCATACCGGAGATACTTTGTTAAGAAAGATGAAGACAATGGCTGGTTTAGATACAAGCATCAACGTTACGTGGAATTAAATATCAGCACAAAGGAAGGGCCTCCTCACTCTGAAGGAGATGATTCGAGTGAGTTTAATATAAGAAAATATCTAAAACATGAATATCTGTCTGTCTCTCCTTTACCCAATGCTTCACTCCCCGACTCTCACCTTCACTCCCCGACTCTCACCTTCTCTCCCCCACTCTCACCTTCACTCCCCGACTCTCACCTTCAATCCCGACTCTCACCTTCTCTCCCCCACTCTCACCTTCTCTCCCCCACTCTCACCTTCTCTCCCCGACTCTCACCTTCTCTCCCCGACTCTCACCTTCTCTCCCCCACTCTCACCTTCACTCCCCGACTCTCACCTTCAATCCCGACTCTCACCTTCTCTCCCCCACTCTCACCTTCACTCCCCACTCTCACCTTCTCTCCCCCACTCTCACCTTCTCTCCCCCACTCTCACCTTCTCTCCCCGACTCTCACCTTCTCTCCCCGACTCTCACCTTTACTCCCAGACTCTCACCTTCTCTCCCCCACTCTCACCTTCTCTCCCTGACTCTCACCTTCTCTCCCCCACTCTCACCTTCACTCCCCGACTCTCACCTTCACTCCCCGACTCTCACCTTCACTCCACGTCTCTCACCTTCTCTCCCCGACTCTCACCTTCACTCCCCGACTCTCACCTTCTCTCCATTTCTTATTCTCCCTCAACCCAAGACATTGTCCCCCCCAATTCATGTAATTTCTCCTCGTTGCGCTGTCATTTTTTCCTCTCTATTCCCTTTGTATTTCTCATACCTTTTCTCAATATTCCCTATTCTTTTTTGAGAAAGGATTTTACCAGGAAGGATACATTGAGATTTCTCTCGTTTTCAAGTATGTCCTGGGTGGCGAGTATGTACCGTCAGGTGTCTTGCCCAAGGACACTTACTGGAGAGGTGCTCTTTCCAGGATCTGAACCTGTGTCTCTACGGTTATAGGGCAGTGATGTTATCTCTACTCCACCCAGCCGGTACTACTCCACCCAGCCGGTACTACCCGCCCAGCTGGTATTCCCACTCCTGCCTATTTAAAAAACATCTTCTTACATCCCCTTCTTTCTCCCATGATTTTGTTTTTCCTTTCTGCGTGCCTTTTCCTCTATCACCCTCTTCCCTTGTCTTGTTTAAAGCATTCCCTATTTATTTTCAGCCTGTCCTCATGACTTTTTTCAAATCCTATCAGGGTTATTCAATAGAGATTCGAATGGCTGCCGAAAGGTAACCGAACGCTGAAAATCAACGTTCGGTTACTTTTCTTGGCCATACAGTTATCCAGAGAGCAGGCAGTTCGCCAAAACTACTGAGCGAAATGTCTGAAATTTACATATAAGATCCAATGAATGATAAAAAGAAGAAAGAAAAAACGATTAAAAAAAAACCAGAAAAAAAATCCCCAAAAATGCCTAGAAGGTCCAAAAAAAATCTAAAAATAATGAGACTTTTTACTGCAGAATATTATAATGAATGGTTTCAAAACCCAGCAGTGAAAAGTTGCCGAAATGGCCTGCCATTCGGTGGTTTCATGCAGCAGATTTATTCAGGAGAATCTCATAGGCTTCAATGTTAAAAATATTCCCGTTTTAATTCAATATCTAATAAACCGTTCATTATAATATTCTGCAGTAAAGAATCTCTTTATTTATAGATTTTTTTAGGATCTTTTAGGCATTTTTGGGGATTTTTTTGCAAACATTTGTTTTCCATTTTTTCTTTTAAATCGTTTTTTCTTTTTTCTGTAACAGCCCTTTTTATTATCATTCATCGGATCTTATATGTAAATTTCAGACATTTTCGCTCAGTAGTTTGTTTGCAAACAGCGTTTCACTTTTCAAACATTCAAGCGTACTGTTTCTTTTTTCTTCACCTCCTTCGTCTGCGGTGTCGGGTTTTTCCGGCGGCTGCTCTGCGCTGTGATCGGCTCCTGCTCGGCTTTCTCCGGCGTTTTCGGCGGGTTAATCCAGATGTTTTTGCGGGTTTCGGTGTGCGTTCGCCCTTGTTTTGCGGTGAGTGTTCATCGGGTTTGCGGCGACTTTTCCCTGCACTATGACGGCCCTGTGGTGCTTGCTGAATACACCGCAGGGTGGCCGAAATGGGATCGCTGAATCGTACCGAATTGAAGAGAACGAAAAGTCACCGAACGTGCGGTGACTTTTCGATTCTCTTTGAATAACCCTGTACTGTATATCTTCTCCTCTCTATCTCTGATTTTTCATGCTGCAGTCTGAATTTTTGACATTTTTGAGCTCATCCTGGTCTACCACACGAGTACATACTTATTTATTTATTTATAAAGGATTTTACCAGGAAGGATACATTGAGATTTCCCTCGTTTTCAAGTATGTCCTGGGTTCAAGAACATTAAAATATATAAATTTATATATATATAAATGCTGTACGCTGCCAGGGTCTTCCCTTCAGGAACAAACCGCACTTGATCAACATGAACTAACCAGGGTAAAGAGATCGGAGACATAGAATCTTCGTAAAAATCTTCATATCATTATTGGTCAAGGAAATGGAAATGTGCAAACGGCTTAGGAAGTGTAGGGGTTAAATTCCGCTGTGTGATATATGCTCAGATAGCGGCCGCTTGATAGCTTATTCTCTATTAATTTTCCCGGTACCGTATTTCAATTAAATGAAACAAGTAATATTTCCATTTTCTAGGTAGACTAATGACACCTACCCATCTCTTTCCTTCCCATGAATCCATCAATGGAACCATTTCTCTTTTTTCGCTCCTTTGATCTGTGAGCCGCAGTGATTCGTCCTGCCCTCTTTTTAGGACTTCCAGAATCAGACGATTAAGATCCTCCCCGGGCACGTATAAATAAATCACCGAAGCTGTTAACATTTTAGAAATAAATGCTTTTGCAACTGATTGCTTTTTAGACAGAATAAAAACCCTCTTTTAGTTCAGACTGTAAATTATTTGGCCTTTCATGTTTAGATCATTACAATTAAGTTATCTGAGATGGGTTCATTTGCATTTTTATATCTTACCTCAATCAACTGAGGGTATCCGAACCAGCTTTTCAAATCTCCCCATTAGTAAAATTTCTCCGATACAATTGGACAGATCACGAGCAATGACAGCGGAAGGAAATTGTTTGCTGGCTTTGTGGATGTTGACGATGAAGGATGTTGTAGTTAATCAATGCTGCAGCAGCCTGAACGCTTAGAATGCTGAAAGATAATAGATATGGATGCTGAAAGCTCGCTTATGTAATTGTTTCTCTTCAAGTTGCAACATTTCATTTTGGGGCATTGAAGGGAAAGAAAGCCAAACTTTTTTTTTTACTTTTTTATATTCAAAACTAATTTCACATCCCAAACATCTCTCTTATCTCCCGCACAAATAACCTTATGCAAAAAGATGCTTCAGAATAATCCATATAAAGTTTAAATAAAACAACATTTTTATCTGGAAAGATATAAATATAAATGAGGACTAAAATAAATGTAAAGGCGGAACCTGTTGCTCTCTGTACCCAGAGGCATGTCAGTGACAAGGCCAACTCAGGTTAAACCAATCTTTGGAGATGGAGACTTGCTTGATACTTTGATTCTGCTCTGCCCTTGTGGGTGTCGTCAGACGGATATGCACATGTAAAACATTTCTGCCTGGGTAGGTTGAGACTGCCATACACATCATCCTCATGGGTGGGACCAGGCTGATATACACATGGCATAGGTTTACTCATGGGTGGGGTCAGACTGATATACACATGGTATAGGTTTCCTCATGGGTTGGTCCAGGCTGATATGCACATGGTATAGGTTTACTCATGGGTGGGATCAGACTGATATGCACATGGTATAGGTTTCCTCATGGGTGGGATCAGACTGATATGCACATGGCATAGGTTTCCTCATGGGTGGGGTCAGACTGATATACACATGGTATAGGTTTCCTCATGGGTTGGACCAGGCTGATATGCACATGGTATAGGTTTACTCATGGGTGGGATCAGACTGATATGCACATGGTATAGGTTTCCTCATGGGTGGGATCAGACTGATATGCACATGGCATAGGTTTCCTCATGGGTGGGACCAGGCTGATATACGCATGGTATAGGCTTCCTCATGGGTGGGACCAGGCAGATATACATATGGTATAGGTTTACTCATGGGTAGGATCGGACTGATATACACATGGTATAGGTTTACTCATGGGTCGGATCAGGCTGATATGCACATGGTATAGGTTTACTCATGGGTCGGACCAGGCTGATATGCACATGGTATAGGTTTCCTCATTGGTTGGACCAGGCTGATATGCACATGGTATAGGTTTCCTCATTGGTTGGACCAGGCTGATATACACATGATATAGGTCTACTCATGGGTGGGGTCAGGCAGATATACACATGGTATAGGTTTACTCATGGGTGGGATCAGACTGATATACACATGGCATATGTTTACTCATGGGTCGGACCAGGCTGATATGCACATGGCATATGTTTCTTCATGGGTGGGGTCAGGCTGATATGCACATGGTATAGGTTCCCTCTGGCACAAGTAATTAAAACATATTTAGGAACATATATATATTCTCATCATAGGACAAACTGCAGAGTTCTAAGTTAGTGTACGATCTCTGTGTTTTCATAAAATGTAATTTGGCTACAAACCTAAAGCCACTTAGGAAATGGGTAAATTTTGCCAAATGTGTATTACAGTAGTAATAGATATCTTAAAGGCAAGCTAGTATTTAACCTCTTAATGATGGGTGGGCGTCGCCCGTCAGGGGTGACTTAACACTGACGAGGCGTGCAGGTGCTCCTTGCCAAAAGGTACCGATGTGAGCTGCAGATGGCGACCCACCTCGCCTGAGTTCAGGCTGTCCCTCCTCAGCCATTGACGTGCGGCGCGGGGAGGGGCCGAGGCGGAACATTGGACAGAGGGGTGTACCTATACGCCCTGCGTCTTCAAAGCCCTCCCTCCGCCAGGACGGCATAGAAAGTCCTGGGGCGGCAAGGGGTTAATAATAAGTGTCGCAAAGTAATTATACATTCCTGCATATGGTTAAAGTGGTGAGATCTGGATATTTTGGATTTTTAAAACTCCATTGTCCTCCGACCTTCTGCTTTGACAACTTCTACCAATTTCCGACTTGAAAAGGACCTAAAAAGTATTTTTTTTAAAATTTAGCAGCCGCACGGAGGCGCGTTCCTCGTCTCTTTATTTTTAGTTTTAGTTGTTTACCTGTTTACGCAGGAGAAAACCTCCTGTTCTTTGCAGTTTGCTTAGCGCCTTATTAGAAGCATGGAGCGCGATCACCGTCTGATGTCTCTGCCAGTACTGGTACGTAGAAAGTTGGCAGGATTCACACTCTCAGAAACAAAGTGGAGCACCGTGAAGACGCGCACCTGCTCTCCGCTTGTCCGCAGATTAGTAGCTGTAGCTCTACAGCTGATCATTGATTTGCAAAGCAGCACATCCATCTGCAGCCAACTTGCTTGCGGAGGGGTTTAAACAGTTTAGTGGTGTTTGCGTAAGATAGTTATAATTCTTATGCTTACCGCTACATTTACAAACACTTTTTTCTTCCCTTTTTGAACTCACTAGAGCAATCTGTGTATGTCTTGTGATAAATATATAAATATGTACATATATGTACGTATATATAAACATTATTAAATCATGGTGCATTATTACTATTAGTTATCAAGTTTTTTAACTGTTTACTGTCAGCCATACGCTAGTAATACTGTAGAATATTTTGACAATATGACAAAAAAAAGCAAAATTTTTGCCCAAAAAGGCCAACAGTGAAAAAATGCCACTTTCTACTTAAACCTTCAATACCATATACCTTTGTGCTGTTCAAACACCAATGTGCACCCCGCACATGTATATATATAGTCAAAACAATTTGGATATCAATCCACGTGTGAGCGCACAACCTTTATCCCAACCAATTAACACTGGAAAAACACTTATCTGTTAGAACTTCACAACCACCCTCTGTTAGGTAGAGATTGTCCTATATTAAGACAAATAAAAAGAGACCATATGGTGCAATATCGTCTGTTTAAAATACCGTAGATACTCGAGTATAACGCGACCCGAATATAACGCGATGGATATAGATTTATTACGGAATTTAGAGGATACTCAAGACTCGAATATATCGCGAGGAACAAAATTAAACTGTACCTGTAAACAATTAACATCCTTCCAGGTTCTCTTAACATAGTCAGGCTCCCCCTCAGGTCAGGGTGCTCTGCTCTAGAATGATTGCAGTTGTTACTAAGTATGAAGCTGCTGGCCACCCGTCTTCTTTACTAGTGATTTTAGATGGCCGGCGGAGCCGAGTGAGGTGAATGATTGGCTTAAACCGAGCGTGCCCTCTGGCCGTGATGTATCCCACCTCTCCCGGATCTTCCTGAAGTGGTTGCAAGCATCAGGAGACTGCATTCACTTCAGCGAGACTACCGGAACTTCCGGGAGACTTAGGATCCAGAGCAGGGCAATTTTAAAGTAAATTTATGTCACCAAAATCTAGCGGGATACTCGAGTATCTACATAATAAGTGTCTTTATGCATCGATATTGTTGGTTGAAGATTTAAACTCACAAAGGAGGAGCCCCAATCGACTCTATTTCCAGGCCTTCTGACCTCGTAATCAGGGGGGTCACACCCAAACTTCTCGAACCAACGTGTTGAGCTTGAATTGTGTTCTTCAAAATTCACCTCAATACAAAGAGAAGCTCCATTGTGCAAATATTGCCATGCTCTTTTTCAAAGAGGGAAATGAATAGAAAACATACTCACAATAAGTTGAGCCTCTTTCTTTAAGTGGCTCAGTATGGAAGCGTTGTAATAGACCTAAAGGTTATGATGGGTTTCCCCACACGAGTCGGGCGCCACCAGGAAATGTACTCGATCCGTAGAGAGAAAAGAGTAGATTCAGTCCTCGTTAAAAAGGTGCACATTTATTGTAAAAACAAAATTAAAAAACAAATATGCAGCTCAGAAACGCGTTTCGCCTGTAACACTGCAGGCTTCCTCAGACTGACCCCCCTGGGTGTGACCCCCCTGATTAAGAGGTCAGAAGGCCTGGAAATAGAGCTGATTGGGGCTCCTCCTTTGTGAGTTTAAATCTTCAACAATATCGATGCATAAAGACACTTAGGCCCGTATTACAATCTTCGCGCAAGTGCGCTCGCGCAGCGGAATTTTTTTTGCGCATGCAAAAAAACGTTAGCGCGCGCAAATTAACGCAGTATTACGATCCGAGCGCAGTTTTTCAGCCTTCATGTTTTTTCGAGCTCAAATCCGACGCGCAAAGCCGGGTGCAAATGACCGTTGCGTGCAGGAAGCGGTGGGCAATCAGAATTAAGAACCACCATTTGCTAGGTTTCGGTTGTTGCGCCTGTCAAAGTCAATCTGCGTATATTTGCTGCAGCAAAAATTAAAAAAATTAAACAATTTATTAATTTTATTGTTTGGGTATGTGTAGAATGTGTAACTGTACTGTGCCGTATATTTTTTTTGTGCAGGTTCATTTCATTTCGGCCAGAACGTTCAGATTGTAAATTAACACCAGGTTTAAGACGTTACGATACTTTGCGCAAACATCATTCGTACGACGTTGCGTGAAGATCGTAATACCATCCGCTCGAACGCATTCGCGCTGACAATGGTAAGTATGGGATGCGCGCACGCACTTGCGCTCGCGCTGGGTTCGCGCAGGGTCAATCGCGGTAGACGCTAACGTGCATCGTTTGCGCGAACATCGTAATATGACATTCCGCGCAAATGTTTTTGTCCTCGCGCAAAAGCACATTTGCGCGCACGCAAATGCGCTGTGCGAGGAGTGTAATAGGGGCCTTAGTATTTTAAACAGACGTTATTGCACCATATGGTCTCTTTTTATTTGTCTTAATATAGGACAATCTCTACCTAACAGAGGGTGGTTGTGAAGTTCTAACAGATAAGTGTTTTTCCAGTGTTAATTGGTTGGGATAAAGGTTGTGCGCTAACACTTGGATTGATATCCGAATTGTTATGACAAGAGAAGACTATTTTCCCCAGTCTATATATCGATGGGCATTGTACAGGGCCGGCGCAAGACATTGTGCTGCCTGGAGCGAAGGATGAAATGCACGAAGAAAGATATTTAACTAAATCCGTTACCTTGTTTTCGTTACGTTAACAAAACCAGACGTTTCCACTCAGCAGATATATTTATAATCAAAGCTTAAATTGTCTTGAGCAAATCATCTGCCTTGAAAGCTTTATGTTGCTTTATGTCACATCTTCATTGGCAAATGGACAGTACATTAAATATTTATAAGAATGCATCGATATCCTCAATTTAACATTGACCCGTCAAATGATTTGGGGGTTGTAATTAGAAACAGCGGCCAGTCAGGAGGAAGCGACGCAAATGTTTTGTTGTTATATTGTTGTTCATTTTTTGTGCACAACTCTAACAGGGTAAGAGATCCGAATGGCTGCCGAAAGAGAACCGAACGCTGAAAATCAGCGTTCGGTTACCTTTCCGGACCATTCGGCTATTCAGAGAGCAGGCAGTTCGACCAAATGTTATTTAGAGAACACAAACCAGCAGTGAAAAGTTGCCGAATTGCCCTGCCATTCGGTGGTTTCATGCGGCAGATTTATTCAGGAGAATCCCATAGGCTTCAATGTTAAAAATATTCCCGTTTTAATTCAATATCTAATAAACCGTTCATTATGAAATTCTGCAATAAAGAGTCTCTTTAGTTATAGATTTTTTAGGATATTTTAAGAATTTTTCGGGATTTCTTTTTTTTTTTAAAAAATCTGATTTTTTTTTTTTTATTTTTTAACGTTACTTATTTTTCTGTAACAGCCCTTTTTATTATCATTCATTGGATCTTATATGTAAATTTCAGACATTTTCACTCAGTAGTTTCTTTGCAAACAGCGTTTCACTTTTCAAACATTCAAGGGAACTGTTTTTTTAATTTATTCACTGCATTCGTCTGCGGTCTCGGCTTTTTCCGGCAGCTGCGCGGCGTGTGATCGGCTCCTGTTCGGGTTTTTCCAGAATTTTCGGCGGGTTAATCCAGATGTTTTTGCAGGTTTCGGTGTGCGTTCGCCCTCGTTTTGCGGTGACTTTTCGGCGGGGTGACTTTTCCCTGCATATCGGCGGCCCTGTGGTGCTTGCTGAATACACCGCAGGGTCGCCGAAATGGGATCGCCAAATCGAACCAAATTGAAGAGAACGAAAAGTCACCGAACGTGCAGTGGCTTTTCGATTCTCTTTGAAAAACCCTGTAAGTTCTGAGGATCTCAGAAAGTATATACTGTGTATATATGTATGTATATATATATAGTACTAGGCATGTTCACATTGTTAGGTGTATTGCCCAAGGCTATTTGTTGATGAGATGTCCCGGATCCAAGTCTGGTTTCCATGGTTTTAGAGCAGCAACATGGTGGTGAGGTCGAATCTTCTTCACCATCAGGGTTATTCAAAGAACCGAATTGGCTCCTAAATTTTTCCTCGTACAATGCAATTTCAGGGCCATTCGGCTATTCAAAATGCAGGCAGTTTGCCAAATATCGGCGAATTGGCAATGAAATACGTGCTGCTTGTAGGCACTGCCGGTGCTCCCACTAGGCAAGCTAGGCAACCGCCTAGAGCGCACTGCCAACTAGGGGCGCAGCCGGCTCCAACCCAGGTTCCATTATTGTACCCGCTCCTCATTGTGTTTCTCATGTTGCTGGCAGTGACGGCTCGCAAAGCCGACCCCCACTAGTGGCGCAGAAGGTGGGCGTTTTATGGTGACGTGCGGGTGCCACCAGAGGTGAAAGAAAGAAAGAGGCAAGAAAGAAAGAAAGAGGCACAGAGGGCAGAGTGCAGAAAGAATGAGGCAGAGTGCAGAAAGAAAGGAAGAGGCAGATGAAAGAAAGGAAGAGGCAGAGGAAAGAAAGAAAGAGGCAAAAGAAAGAAAGAGGCAAAAGAAAGAAAAGGTGAAAGAAAGAGGCACAGAGTGCAGAGGAAAGAAAAGAAGAGGCAGAGGAAAGAAAGAGGCACGAAATAAAGAAAGAAAGAAAGAAAGAGGCACAGAGGGCAGAGGGCAGAAAGAATGAGGCAGAGTGCAGAAAGAATGAGGCAGATGAAAGGAAAAGAAAGAAAGAGGCAAAAGAAAGAAAGAGGCATATGAAAGAAAAGGCGAAAGAAAGAGGCACAGAGTGCAGAGGAAAGAAAGGAAGAGGCATATGAAAGAAAAGGCGAAAGAAAGAGGCACAGAGTGCAGAGGAAAGAAAGGAAGAGGCAGAGGAAAGAAAGAGGCACAGAAGAAAGAAAGAAAGAAAGAAAGAGGCAAAAGAAAGAAAGAGGCAAAAGAAAGAGGCACAGAGTGCAGAGGAAAGAAAGGAAGAGGCAGAGGAAAGAAAGAGGCACAGACCGATCCTAGGCCCGACCAGCAGAGGGGTAAGATGGGCACCGAACGTCCGTGTGGGTCCCCGTGCACAGTGAGTGTGTGTCTCCATGCACAGAGTGTTCCGCCCCCTCGCACGCAGAGTGTGAGTGTTCCCCCTGCATTTCAACAGTTAACAATTTTATGCTGGGGGGGCGCAAGCAGCTGGTCTTGCCTAGGGAGCAAAATAGTCTAGCACTGGCCCTGCTTGTAGGCAGTGAAATCCCCATAGAGATCAATGGTTAATCTATTCAGAGAGCATCGAACAGCAGAGAAATGTCAGAGAAATGCCCTGATTTTCAGTGGTTTCATTCGGCAGGTTTAATCAGGCGAATCCCATAGGTTTCAAAGTAAAAAATATTCCCTGTTTTAATTATTTATTATTTATTATATTGTTTATTCTTTTAACCCCTTTCCGACCGCTGACGTACATAGTATGTCCTGTGGGGAAATCCCCTTAACGACCGCGGATGTACTATGTACGTCACGGTCTACTAACCTCCCTCCCTCCCTATACTCACCTCTCTGTCCGGGCTCCCTCGGCGTTCTGGCAAGCTGGAAGTCTGCCCCGCCTTTTCAGGGAGCCGACATTTAAACATAATGAGCATAAAACGGTCAAAATGAGCTTTTTTTAAGTAGTGTTGTTTTTCTGTAACAGACCTTTTTATTATTATTCATAGGACCTGATATATTATTTCCAGACATTTTCATCCAGTGGTTTTTTTGCAAACACGTTTTAAAAGTTGCTGTGGTTTTTTCTTTGTTTGTTTTTACCCCTTTCGGCGGCTCATTGGCTTTTTCCGGCGGCTGGTCGGCACTATGTTTGGTGGCTCATTGGCTTTTTTGGGATGCGTTCGGTGGTTTTGCGGTAGATTGTTGGGTGCGTTTGGCAGTTTTTTCAATGGCTTATCGGATCGATCAGATGTTTTTTCAGCAGTTTTGCAACGGTTTTTCTGTTCGATTCGGCGGTTTTGCGGTGCTTTTTCAGTTGCGCTCAGCAGATTTTCTCTGCACTTCAGGGACCCTGCGGTGAATGATGAATTCACTGCAGGATTGGTGAATTTGACTCCCAGAAATGTTGGGAACGAAATACCACTGAACCTCCGGTGGAATTTCGGTGCTCTTTGAATAACCCTGCATGGTTGTAGAGGCGGAGAGACGTGTTGATTAGCTCTTCCGATTGGGATTCAACTTGCTTCTCCTCAGCTGTAGAGCAGAGACGTTGAAGCTGTTTCTCCATGGCTGTAGAGTAGAGATGTAACTGGTATGCTACACATCCAATCTTGAGTGGTAGGCAAGTATGTATCGTTAGGTGTCTTGCCCAAGGACACTTTTTGGAAGGTGCTTTGACCAGTGGTGGAACCTCTGTAAAGACAGTTGTAGAGCAGTGATGTCACCTCTACTCTTTCCACCAATACAGTGATGCACTTTGTTCTTTACATCAACTCAGTGGCGGAAGTACCAGGGTCGCAGCGGTCGCAGTTGCGACCGGGCCCTGGCATTCCGCCACTGGAGGGGGGCCCAGCGCCGCCGCCAGATTCCGGCAAAAAGCGCCGGAATCTGGGAGCCGCGCGCTGGCCGTCCCTCTCCCTGCGAGCGGCCGCTGACATGCAGCTTGGCCGCTCACGTGGGAGAGAAACCACCTGACCAGCACACGAGACCTCGCGCTGATCAGGTGGTTTCCGGCGAGCGGCCAAGCTGGATGTTTCCAGCGGCCACTCGCCAAGGAGGACAAGATGCCGGCGGAGCCTGCCCTGGGCCTGGGGGCCCCCTGAGCAGGTAAGAGCTGGGCTGGGGCAGTATATCCATGAGCTGGGGGGCAGAGCTGGGGCAATATATCCATGAGCTGGGGGGCAGAGCTGGGGCAATATATCCATGAGCTGGGGGGGCAGAGCTGGGGCAATATATCCATGAGCTGGGGGGGCAGAGCTGGGGCAATATATCCATGAGCTGGGGGGGGGCAGAGCTGGGGAAATATATCCATGAGTTGGGGCAGAGCTGGGGCAATATATCCATGAGCTGGGGGGGCAGAGCTGGGGCAATATATCCGTGAGCCGGGGGGCAGAGCTGGGGCAATATATCCATGAGCTGGGGGGGCAGAGCTGGGGCAGTATATCCATGTGCTGGGGCAGAGCTGGGGCAATATATCCATGAGCTGGGGGGCAGAGCTGGGGCAGTATATCCATGTGCTGGGGCAGTATATCCATGAGCTGGGGCAGTATATCCATGAGCTGGGGCAGTATATCCATGTGCTGGGGCAGTATATCCATATGCTGGGGCAGTATATCCATGAGCTGGGGCAGTATATCCATGAGCTGGGGCAGTATATCCATGTGCTGGGGCAGTATATCCATGTGCTGGGGCAGTATATCCATGAGCTGGGGCAGTATATCCATGAGCTGGGGCAGTATATCCATGTGTTGGGGCAGTATTTCCATGAGCTGGGGGCAAAAATATCCATGTGTGAGCTGGGGCAATATATCCATGTGTGGCCTGGGGGCAATATATCCATGTGTGGTCTTGGGGCAATATATGTCCATGTGAGCTGGGGGCAATACTATCTTTTTTATATTGCAGAAAAAAAAAAAAGGTAAAAATATGGATCTTTTTTGGGGGGGGTTGGGGGGTTGGGGAGGCCCTTCATGGATTCTTGCACTGGGGCCCTCAGGTTTCTAGTTACGCCACTGCATCAACTTCATCGGCCGTTCTTCAACTATGATTCTCGGAATAGTCGAAGTTCACCACAGTAGACATGAGACTTTTTCCATTTTTAGCAACTGCAGTGAACTTCGCTGCCACATTGAGTAGCGACCAACCCCCTTAAATAAACATCCAAATGTAAAGACCTCTTCATACAGAAGAGCAACATGTCTGGTGATGTCAGACATAAACATGGTATTATGCTTTAGGTCTGTTGCCCCCTTGGGATTGGGAGTTGGACAAGTTGCTCAATTTGAAATAATTCCCAAATTCCCAAAAAGATAGTCCAGTTAGGAATCGTATCACCCCCTCCCCCATGGATCACCTCTTACCTGTAACCTTACTCAGGGCCGGTGCTAGTCTATTTTGTGCTCTAGGCAAGACCAGCTACTTACGCCCCCCAGAATAAATTGTTAACTGTTGAAATGCGGGGGGAACACACTATGCACGGGGACTCACGCACTGTGCACGGGAGCCGAACACAGGCTTTCAGTGCCCATCTTACCCCTCCGCTGGTCGGCCCAGGATCAGTCTGTGACTCTTTCTTTCCTCTGCCTCTTTCTTTCTTTCCTCTGCCCTCTCTGCCTCTTTCTTTATTTCTTCTGTGCCTCTTTCTTTCACCTTTTCTTTCATCTGCCTCTTATTTTTTTTCTTTCTTCCGCTCTTCTGTGCCTTTCTCTCTTCTGTGCCTTCCTTTCTTCTGCCTCCTTTTTTCTTTCATCCGCCTCTGGCGGCGCTCGCACGCCATCTGGTGGCGCCTGCGAGTCACCATAAGACACCCACCTTCTGCGCCGCTAGCATGTCCGCGAGCTGACAATGTCGGCTTTGCGAGCTGCCACTACTGGCTACAAGAGCAGCACAATGAGGAACAGGTACAATAATGGAACCCAGGTTGGGGCCGGCTGTGCCCCTAGACGGCAGTGCGCCCTAGGCGGTTGCCTAGCTTGCCTAGAGGGAGCACCAGCCCTAACCTGACTGTCCCCGATTTGTTTATTGTGTGTCAGTTTGTAAAAAAAAATACCAATGTGTGTTCTGCAGCTTTGTGACTATGAAGCCCTTAAAAAGTTCACTCGTCTTCTTTACCGGAGATCCCCCAGACATTTTCCAAGCTTTTAAATATCATACAGTATTAAATAAATGGGAAAATCAAAGGCATGTCATGTACACAGGCATTTAACATAGCGTATATTCGCGGAAGCTTCTGTACGTGGATTAAAGCATTTGTTTTTCTTTTGTAGAACTCGGAGTTACCACGCATGATTTAGTAAATGCTTTCTTGCGATCCCTTGTGAGATATCAAACAGTGCTAAGTATTTCCTTAGGACGTCCAAATGCAAAACTGCATGTAAAGTCTTCTGTTGACTAATTTCCAGTTCAGAGGATTCTCGGAGGCGCAAAACAAAAGGGACGGGTGGAAATGCAATGCCTT